>VWZG01010434.1:27278-43068 GCA_013396735.1 Grallaria varia | reverse complement strand
TGTAATCTCTGAATCAAATGGCAATCTCTATCTCATCTGGAACATTTTTGTAAATACATAATCATAATTCTAAATTAATAGGTACCATATGCTCATCTAAGTTTTGATAAGTGATGTGCAGTTTCAGACTTCTTACAACTCTTCTGAGCCTTTTGTGAATAATTTCCAGTTTTTAAGTACTCTTTTTGCTGAAACCATCAAATTAGGACATAGTATTTTATGAATGTCTTGCTAATATTATAAAAGAAATGAAAAATTTTTAAGGAGAATGATTACACCATTTTCCTGCTACTACTTGTTGTCCATTTTCATTTGAGAGCATTTTTCTTACAGATGATTTTTGCCACTGGAAAATGACGTAGTCTGCTTTTTCAATATACCATAAGAGAAGAATAATTTTAATTTTTTTGCCTCTAAAATATATAATCTAAAGTTAAAACAAAAACAAAATAAAAAGCAAACAAACTTACATAACACATTTGGCAATGCGAACAGATAGAATTCAAGGAAGCGTTGAAATACCATTTAGTGAAAGAAGAGTAGTGATTTGTTTCCTGAGTTACTGTTTTCTGAACAGTATTTCTAGCAATCAGCCAAATGCAAGGGTATCAATACTTTTTCATAATTTCTCTCTGGATTTTCAGAGAACATTTTTATTGCTCTGTTGGAAAATATTTCTCAATATGTAAGACCTAAAGCGTATAATGCAGAGTCATCTGAAATATTTTATGACAGAGACATGCAAGGTATTAGGTCTCAAAGAAATGCATTAAATAAATATTCAAATTGAAGAAGAAGAAATGCAGAGTGTAATTTTAGTGAAATTAATTATCTAATTCTGATAAATATTCAAAAGTATTTTTACTCACATTTTGTTTCTGGGAGTGTAGTTTTTAGGGAAGGAGGAGAAGGGAGGGAAAGGATGGAAGCACAAAGCAAGGCAGGGAAAAGTGTGTAGGCTGAGGTAACATTATTAGATTTTTTTTTAAAAATACCTCTGGAAAAGAAATAGGTATTCATCAGGAGATTAAATTCTGAGAGTCACCTTATTTTACTAATTGAAGATATTTGTAACCATACATTTAATATCACGAGCATTTGCTAGCAGGAGATATTTCCCAGCTCTTTTTTTTTTTTTTTCGTGAAGAACTACTCTACTTGAACAGATATTCATTGAAGCAAATGCCAAACTCAGCTCTTCCATATCCTGAATACACTGCAGCACTCCATGTTACATTACCAGGAATGTATTTTTTACCTTGAGAAAATTTCCTATGAAATAAAACCAAAGACCACTCTTACAGCACTACTTCCTCTGATAATTTGACATATACGCTTCTGAAGCACCTGTAGAGCAGTTCTCAGTTATTGAACAAAACAGACAAATATATATTTCTAGTCTGAAATATTTAAGTTCCTGTTAGTGGTTTGCTCAAAAACAAATGCCATTAAGATTATCTATACTGATTCTATTAGCTCAGTTGCCTATACGCTGAGAAATGACACTAGAAATTGGTTGAGGAGAGATGTTAGTATGTGGGTTTTTTGTGTGTTTTTTTTTTTTTTTTTAAGTGAATAGTACTACATTGATGAGTTTTATTAGTTGAGCTTTTTTGTCCTTTTCCTTGTCGTCTAACTTTGGGTGGATACAATGGAATGACTTTCAATAAGATTACATTTTAGCTGCAGATATTTAATTGTAGAAGTCTAAAGCATACACATCTAAGTGGAGAGCAACTCCTGTTCTCAGATTTTTCAGCTGACAGAATGTAGATGTCTGCTATTGAACAGGATGAGCAGCCTCCTAGACCTCCTTGACTCAGGTACAAACATGGGTAGTTAGTTCCACCTGAGATGCCTTAGGATCACACCTGGATTCCAATCACTGCTACAAGAACAAGCAGATTTTCTGTAAATCTGTGGTCTTCTTGGTAAGCCCTGTGAAGATAACCTAAGGCACTTTACCTGGCATTATGTACTTCTCTTTAGAAAATCAAATCCTGTAAAAAAAATTTTATGAAATTATTTTGGCAAGTACTGATATTCAGTTGAAATGTTTTGTTCCCCATTTGATTAATTTCAGTCCAAAATAATCATTGACAGAAGAAATGAAGCAGCATCCCAATTTGTATGTGAAGTAAAAAAATTCAAACTATGTGTGAACACAATGCTATACTTCATCACTTACAGCAAGCAATGTGGACACTCAGGACATTACTGGATAAATCATGTCTGTGCTGCGACAATACAGAATTGAATATATTCCTTACTTATACAAGATAGCAATTTGTAGTCTTAAAATCTGCAAAGAATTCAGTATAGCTTTGAATTAAATGTCGTTCATCTACGGTGTGGATTATGTTTAAATACATATATTATTGATAATTTAATTTGTCAAATTACTCTTTTTGAAAAATCTTGCATTGAAAAGATGAACTTAAACTTTCTGTAAGATTTATGCCAAGCCCAGTATGACCATACACACAAAAAAAATCACACCAAGAAAGCCTTAAGCTACAAAGATATTTCTTTAGTTGATCAATTAAAAGATTGATTTTTCTTGTTATTAAACTATTTATTTGAGTGAGTTTAATTTATTTCTCACTTTAGAAACATGCATAGGACATGTATATACTTTAGAGAGTAGACTTTTCTTGGAACTCAAACCATTTCTCTTGGATCAAAGACTGTTAGAAGACAGGATAAATCACATATTTATGATAATTAGGCCAGTTTTACAACATATGTACATAAAAAAACACAGCAGTCACAGTGGAGAGTTTTTCCTAATAAATACAGGCTTTAATACTATGTGACAAGTTTTTTAGAGATAGCTTCTAAATAATTATTTTTTAAAAAGGGAAGTAGAACTGTTTAGTTGCACAAAATGGAATCAAAGAACTTCTAAATATTTTCTGTGTGTCTACCAATTTGCTTTTGAGATAAGATTAGATATTAGATTCCCACTCTGGTAAACTAAGCTGAGTCACTGGAAGATATATATGTTCTACAAAACCAGAAAGTTCCAAGAAATTAATTCAAGCATTTCCATCTTGAGCATCCTCACTCTCTGAGATCTTACTGTATTCCATAGCTCTGCTCTGGATTGTTTACAGTGGTTTTCTCTAAAACAAACCTGCCTTGTACACCATTCCTGGGGCAAAATTAATCTCGAGGTGAGGTAGGACTAGTCATAAACTTGACTCTGTCCCAAGCACTGTAGACAGAGGCAATTTACATACCTTGATCTCTGGGACAAGAACTAGTGTCTGACTTTCTTTTATGTAGCAACACAGTCTTGACTTCCCTTATCTGTGATAAGCATACAGAGTACACCTGACATAGGAGATCAGGATAAAGTGATTTAGAAAACACAAAGTTTCTCATCCACTTCTAATGCTCAGTATTGGTAAAGCCTTCATCTTTTATACAGCAGGATATGTGTTCTGCATTATTTCTGCATTTTTCATTAAATAATCATTGCATGAATAAAAATATGTAATGCTGAGACTCAAGGACAGGAGCCAGAATTCCTCCATTGTTGCCTGAGTTCAGTAAATTCTAAGAAGATTGGTTTTTGTTTTTCTTGGGTTTTTTTTTCAGGTCAAGGCCCCATGAATCTTGCATACTTTTCTGTCTACTGCACTGCACCTGATTTAACATGAGGGATGTGGGTACCTCACACACATACTTTTTAACCAGAAAAGCCCACTGGTGATTCCTGAAAACTGTTTTCCTTCACTGTTCAAAATGTCAATAATCTCTCAATTCTCTAACAAAAAGGATTACCTCAAAAATTATTAATACTCAATTTTAACATAACAATAGCTGAAACTTCAATAGGAGACTGAAAAGTCATATTAAAGGCACCACGAGAATAATATTCCATACATTTTATTGACTTGACAGTGGTGAGTCTCACTTTATATTTTCAGTCTTTCCTTGGACTGAGATGGTTTGAGTTTGTAAAAAGTCCCTAGTGACCAATTGTCTATTGCTTCACTGTTGTGAATGAAGCCCTGGGAAAACTACATATGGCAAATATCTAGTGCCCCTAGGCAGTCACTTCTTAACGAACAGTAGTCCTTTCTGTCAGCTAAGACTGGGGAGGCTGTTGTGCAGCAGTAAGACTTTAGCAGATAACTGAAAAGAAGGGAGTGCATCAGTAAAAGAAAACATAATTAATTTAACAGTGTATGATAAAATCTGGCATAACCAGAAAAATCCTTCACTATGAGCATTATACTCCTAGCAAAAAAAACACAGAACGGTGCTACCTAGTTGCAACCTTGCACCTCCAAATCTTGCTTAAGGGAAAGCAAGTCTACTAAGTCTGGGATTCAGAGGAATGTTAAATGGGTAAGAGTGGCACCATAGGAATGGAGGAGACACTAAGATGTTTTATGTAGCAACAGTAGCCATATTATCAGTGAGGCTTTTCCACATTAATTAGATAATGGTGACCGTTACACTTAGATGAACAAGGAGTTCTTGTTTCCATGTGTCTCATAAGTCCCCTTTTGCCCGTAACAAGACTTGGACTGCTATTCCAGAACATGTCTATACCAGCACCTGCATGGACATACACGTCTCACTTTTTTTTTTTTCCCCCCCGATTTCTGGAGCTTATTATGATTTAAATACGACCTGGGCCCTTCACTGTTCATATGGGTCAGTTTTAGCAAAAGCAAAGCATAAACACGGTTACAAAGAAATTTATATTTTGATAATGGAAGCATCTTCTATCATTCTTCTTCTGAAGGTAATATTCACTGTGTGAGCTCTTCTGTGATGCAATTTCCGTCCAAGTCCTACTTTGTAATCAGTGCTGAAACAATGGTTGAAAGATTAAATCTTACAGCCTGGATAATGTTGAAATTCAGTTTTGGAACTGGTCTCAAGCTACGACCTTACAGGTCTATCTTGCTCATTCAGATACTGCCCTAGGGCAACTGTTACACCCTGGTCTAGCTTTACTGGGTGTACATTTTGATTTTAGGCTTCAAGAGAATTTGCTTACACAAACTCTTGCAAGGTCTGTGTGTTTTGGTTTTGTGGCTGTTTTTTGTGGGGTTTTTTGATATTTGGAGTTCACATTTGGAGAAGAGCTACACCTTTCTCTAAGAGATTTTTTTTTTTTTTAATTTGGTGAGAAAATAGGACTTTTGGCAAAAAAGGTTTTATAGAAATAACATGAAACTTTCTAAAACCATTGCAACATACTACTAGGACTAACAAGCATTTCTCTAGAATAAGGAACCTTTGTTACACTCAACAAATACAAAACTTTATACAACTTAAGTGAGATACCAGCTATTTAAATGAAATACAGAAGATAGGTGTTTAAATTACCTACAAGAGGAAGAAAAGAGTAAAGGAAGAGAGATTAAGAGAAGAAAGAATAAAGCGAGAAAGATATAGTTACCACTCAGAGGTCACATCTTTGACAACTTCAGAAGAGCAGGCTAGGGCAAGATGGAGACCTTGTGCAGACATTTTTATCTGCTGTGGCTACTCTCTCCAGGGGAGCTTTATTGATTGATAGGTTCTTTAAGTGGCTTTCATACCATGTGGCTGCAGACCACAGTGGACATCTTCGCTGACCACTGGGCACTGGTGCTGAAGGCCTGATCCCCTGCCCTCACACATACACAGGTGCACACTCACAGAGTGGTTCTGACCCATTAATTACTGATGTGGTGTCTAACACACTGTGAACAATTTGACTGTATAAGCAAGCAGATCCTTGCAATAATCCTTCACATCCTCTAGTTCACTACTGTAAATGTAGCCTACATCTATGTCCATTTGCCAGTCCTAAGGGAACAAGACAAGTGGCTCAGAAAGAAATCAGGGAACACAGATTCAGTATTTTTCTCTCCCAGGTGAGTGTCATATTCATTAGTTGAAAGAAATGCTTTCATGTCTGTTCTCCTTCTGGTCAAATGAATATAAATGTTTGATTATGAGCTACCTAAGCTTCAGTAAAAGACATATGATGTACACTTGTATAGACTAACTTAGAACCTGTGCCCCCTGAATTTTATTTAATTAACATTCTTAGTAATAGTCTGTCACTGCAAGAAGTTCCTCCTATTCTGCTGATTTTAACTGGACTCAGTAAAATCTGAGTGTGTTACGACTGTGGGAGCAGACCTCTGGGAATTTAATAACAGAATGAGGAGGCTATTAGGGATCTCAAGAGGTCATCTAGTCCATGCCTCTGCCCTAAGGACTATTTATGTAGATTTCATATCTGACAGTTATGTGTCAAACTGGTTCTTGATGACTCTGAGTGACAGAAATTCCACAGGTTGTCTAGGTAATCTATTCCAGTTTCCCAATACTCGTTATTACTATAGGCTGTGGAATTTCTGTTTGGTTTTGCTATTGCTTTTCTAAGGCCCTGCATAACTCTTCTAGCTGTAATTTAAACCATTATACTGGTTTGTATGCCATTAATACAAAATATGCAAATATATTTGAATATTCAAATCAAAAATATAGGGAGATTTCCATTCTAGAAATTATGTAACGTCAGGTGCTTCAGGACCTAATACAGCAAATACTACCTTGTATCTTTTTTGATTAAAAACTTCAAGAGGAATTAATCTGGTCCGTTGTACATGTGCATGTAACCTAGGTACCTAAGTTTTTTTTCATGGACTGGAAGACAGAAAACAGTTGTATAGTGGTGCAATTGTCCAGGACAAAAAAATGTGGTTGAAGAAACAGAAAAATAGTGGTGATGCATAAAATGCATCTTTAAACACTTTTTAGCCACTTGTATGCTCAGACTGGTGATTAATTTGCTTAAAGAGTTACCCACTTATGCATTAGCCATTTATTTATGTGCACAGTTTTCTATATTCATTCATATCCCATTCCAAGCATATTTTACAGTTTGATTATGGAAACTCTGTCAGAAAAGGTTAGTAAGAAAAACTTATGAAGATAGCAGAAAATATTTTGAAGAAAAAAACAGAGGACAGTATTGATTGAACAGAATGAGAGAGAGAGAAAGAGATGTAGGGGAAGTGTAAAGTGTTCAGAACCAAATGGATATTAGGCTAAGAGTTATATGTGTCCTCATTCTTTAATAAATACACTGTTTAATAAATATGAATAAAAAGTAAATGAGAAAACTAACATATGGTGTGAATATGGAAGGAAATGCAGAAAAATCAGAAAAACAACTTCCATGGCAGGTATTGCAATGGCTAAGATGGCAGTGCCAGACCTAGACAGAGAAAGAAATTGCCTTAATTAATTTTAATTCTAGGTTGTTGTTGTTTGGGGTTTTTTTTCTCTTTTTAATTTCAGTGTTTCCCCAAATTATATGCTAGAATGATCAGGTGATTGAGAATAAGCAAGGAGTTTGGAATTTCTAAATTTGATAGACTGACTTAGAAAGAAGAACTGGGCGGTTTAAAACTGTTAAAAACCAAAAAACAAAATCTTCCTTCCATAAGTTATTCATTTCAATGGATAAAACAATTAGATTTGGTTTGCTGATTATCTGAAACATTACACATTTCAGTTTTCTAAATGTTTTTGACTGCAGAAGATATATTATCGCAGAATGTTTTTGTACAAGTTTAAGTAAGCCATTGGCTAGATTTTAAGTATGAAAGATCATGTTACTGATTAAGTTATATGACTGAGTTGGTCTGATTATTGACTTATTTACTTCATATGTTTATTTTCATGAACATTGTAATATCTTGGATCTATAAAAATAATGACAAATAATGTCTTGTGTTTTCTTGAGCTACATGCCTGTTATGTAAGCTTTGAAAGCAAAAATTCTGGAGTGGAAAATTAGCTCATGGAGTGATACGAATTACTTGTACATGAAGCTCATGCACAGGAAAATCACCAGCACAGATAAATGCTCAGTTTTGACTCCTAGATTTTGTCATCCTAGCAATTTTTCAGGTTTCTTTTAGTATTTTTTTTTAGGTACAGAATGTTTGCATATTCATAAATACTTGTATATCAAGTCAGTATTACACTTCCTTTAATCCTAGCACTAAGAAATATTTAATTTCCAAGTTCAAACTTAATCAGTAATTTTTTGCCTCTATGTGCCTTAATCTCCATTAATTCAAGTGACTTTCAAACCCAGGGAACATTTTATGCAGAAGGAGTTGTAGAACATTTTTACTTCCAGAAAAATTAAAACATCATGAGAAGCTGTCCTGGTTTTGGACAAGAGTTGTTAATTTTTTTGCAGTAGTCATGAGGGGGCACAACTGGGAGCTGTGTGGTCATGGCCAAGATGCTAATGTTACTTGATATCTTCTTATGCTATTGCCAGGGATGGGGAAAAGGGACTCTCTCTCTTACTCCAAGAAGCAGAACATTCCTTCTGGTGGTTGGGAAGACTGAGTAGATAGTTGATTTAATTCCCTATAAATCATTGCTTTGTCTTATAATTTTTGTTATTAATATTGTTGCCGTTGCTGTTTGTTCTTTTATCTCAATGCAGTTTCCAGTAAATTGTTCTTATCTGAACCCATGATGTCACCTTTTGTGCCTCCGATATTCACAGCTTCAGCCCCAGAGTGGGAAGGGGGAGGAAAAGGGGGGTGCAAGAGATCAGCATTTGGCTTGAGAGAGTCTCAGTGGGACCATTGAGTTGATGAGTACCATTCCTAAACCACGACAGGAGGGAGGGAAAAAAGAGCTTAATAAAAGAGAAAAAAAATAAAGCTTTGATAGATATCAGGCTGCACCCAGAAAAGTTTTCAATGCTGTTCATACTTAGCAAAGTTGAAATATCATCAACACAGGTATTTAACAAAGATAAAGTAAGCATAAAATCTAATGTAAATGATTCATTGAAATTGATTTTTAAAAGTTCTTCAAAGATCAGTCAATTATCCACATATAATAGAATTCTTCCTCTCCAGTAAAGAAAACACAAAAATATTTACCTTCAAATAATGATTGGATTGAAAAACAAAAGTTATTTTTTATCTGGACTAAAATAATGAACAAATTTCAGTAAATCCAAGTTTGACAGGTTCTATTGTTGTTTGCTGAGCAGTACTTACACAGAGTCAAGGCCTTTTCTTCTTCACCCCACCAGCGAGGAGGCTGGGGGTGCCCAAGGAGTTGGGAGGAGACAACATTGGGACAGCTGACCCCAACGGACCAAAGGGATAGTCCATACCATATAGCAACATGCTCAGCAGGGTCACATCTTCAGTCTCAAGTCACTGTTACCCATGACACAGCCCTGCTTTCCTAGAGTCGGCTGCCAATGGGAAGTGGTGAATTAATTCCTTGTTTTGCTTTGTTTGTGCACATGGATTTTTCTTTACCTATTAAACTGTCATTATCTCAAACCACAACTTTTCTAGCTTTCACTCTTCTGATTCTTTCCCTTGTCCCATCAGGAGAGAGTTAGTAAGTGGCAATATGGGACTGAGTTGTTGGCTGGAGTTAAACCACAGCAGCTGTTTATTACACTAATACTGAAGGGAAATAAACTATTAAGAATGTTGTTGTCTTTATATCATGCAAGATTCTTTTATATCTAGTTTTACATTGATTTTTTCAGGTGCCCATGTAGCAATATATGCACCACAATTTCACTGTAAGCCATAGCCTGGAGATTTGCGGTCCATATTCAAAATCATTGCAACTGCATGAGACCAACAGTGAAAATAAAAAAAAAATAAAAAATAAATTGCATCACATGTCATAAGACACTGAAGGCAGGAAGATCTAGGCTTATTGCCTAACACCGTTTTTGTGTCCCAGGTGTTTTTCACTAAGAGTAAACACAGAAAAGTTTAAAGGAACACTTAAGCAGACAATAATTGTTTCTTGATTACCTGAAAATCAAAATATAATCTTTGACAGATGTGTGAAATGTATGAAGCAGAATGAAGTGTCATAGGAGCAATCATAATAATTGAAAGTTACATTACAAAACCTGTGAGATTTTGTTCCATAGTAGCCATTTTTCTTATAAAGAGAAAAAAGAAACCACTATCTCAAGTTATAGACCAGGACGACTCAATAAGGAAAGATAAAGAGAGAAAATATTTAGAAATAAAATAATTAGAAAAGACTGGCTTCTGCAGAACTTTTACTATATCTGAATTAAATAATATAATTCATACAAATGTGATGAAGAAATCTGTTATAGACTGATATATTTATAATCAATAACTTATTCATACTGTTGCCTTTTTTATGCAATCTGTATTTCAATTATCAGTAATTGTAAAATAATGGATCTTAAAACATAAGTGAAATAATTCTTTCTAATGTCTTATCTCTGAAAATCCATTCTAGTTTTAAATTATGGACCCCCATGTTCTTTTTGAGATATAACTATATTGTACAAAAAGGAATAAGGAATCAGAAAGGCCTCGGTAATCAAAGTTAATACAGTGGTTAATAATAATCATCCTTAGAGTTCCAGAAATCTAATAAATATTTACATATACACATTCATAAATTCCTTTGTATTTGACTTTTTATATAGTAACTCCTGATAAAAAGTGAAGTTCTGGTACAAGGTGCATGAAGCAGTACTCTAAAGTTTATTTTACAGTTTAAAAAATCTACCTAAATCTCATTTGATAATCTTTCTCTTGGCAAACTATATGGATTGTCTCCAGTTAAAGTACAGTATTTAGTATGAGTCAGAATGAAACCATCAAATTCATTATCTGTGTGGCCTGAGGCTATATTTGAATGTGCATCTTCAGAGGACAAAACTCACTGATACAATGGACCTTAGACATTTATGGTATCTCACTTGTGTACTTCTGTCATTATGCTGAAGGACTTTCATATAAAAGAAAAATTTCATTCCCTCAGAACACATGATTACTTAGTATATTTTAATGCATAATATGATAGTGGTTTTGGGAGAGGACAGTGTCTATTTCCTTCTGTTTTTCTGTCAACTGATTCTAAAGCATTATACGCATCATACATAATTATTAGATTTTTTTATCCTGTTAGAAGTTTGCTCATAAACAAAGGAAGTGATAACTTTCCCAGCATAAATTTTTTATTTCTATCAAGTTTGATGACATTATGAAAGCTGAGAGACAGAGTATCCCTTGATTCTGTCATTGTATAAGGGTTTTAACTCCATCAGTTTCTAAAATGTGTCGAGTACTAGATGAGAAGGAAGGAAAAAAAAATTAGAGCAGTACCATTATCACAATAACATGCTGTAATACACCTATTAATAAAGATGACATAAAGTTCTTTGTTATCTAAAAATATTTTGCAAATACTCTACATTGAAATCTGGGATTAACATACTGGTAATTAAAACTCTCTAAGTTCCTCTTGTGATAAAATAATTTATTAGTATGTGGCTCATGAAGATGGAATATGCTGTTCAAGTTGAACAGACACTTCAAGGAGATCTCCTGCCTTCTCCTCTGACTCCATTTTCTTGTCCCTTCTCTTTGCTACCTTTCCCCTCCCTGCCCTGCCCTGACATTGTTCTTACTGTGAACTCTTGGTGAATACATATACCTGTACATGTGCAATTCAGAATATATATCAGGTGACTTTGGAGAGTAGAAGAGGTTTTGCTTTAAGTATAAGTCAAAGAACTGTTAGAATTAGCTGATTCCCTCTATTATATAGATACAGACTTCCCTAGGATAAGAACAACTGAAAAATAAGATAATAATAAACTTTTGTCGGGGTGAGTTTTAACATCTGCAGGAAACTTTGCCTACCCTGCACTGAAGACAAATAGACTAGATACACAGAACTTAATTTTTTTTTTTATAGTATCATAAATTATACAGCTTTAAAAAAAATTATGAACCTCTAGTTTAATTTTTGTTTTGCAACTGTTTAATACTTCACTGGTCACTATTTTGCCTAGGAAAACAAAAAAGGCAGTTTAAGGTTATTTGGAATGATAGTTCACTGAAGTTTAATGGCTCAAAAACTCCGATAGACTTACAGATTCTCTTTTCCTAGTTGTAAACTTAACATTTAGTAAGTGGTAGCCATTTGTCATTTGTAAAAGTTTTATACAGTAAAAAAAGTTTTTGTAAATGTTTTGAAACATACTAGTTCAGCTCAGGGGAGAGACTGGAGAGAGAGAACAAACTTAATTTATTGAACCTGACTAATCTTTTATGTGGTTTGAGTACATTCTAGTATTCATTTTCATATTAATTTACTTTCAGTACATTGGGCACGTTTCTAGAGATCAGGAAATCAGAAAATCTACATCTAGGCTAATCCTGTCAACAGTCCCATCCTTTCAGTCTTTGGTACACTCAGCTGAGAAATATTATACAAAAAACCAAATGGTTAGTAAAATTTGGATGTTAAAAATAAGCAGTCTAAAATATACATGAATTTTTGTTTGATTGTCTTCTTTAAGTTAATTGGTCATGTCATTTCAAAATCTCACTTTCCTATGAAAGGGGAAGTGAAACTTTCAGTCCACTTAACTGGACTATTTTCTCAGCAATATTTTCTCCCCTTCTGCTGAAAATTCTTCAGTACTGTGCCTTATAAGATGGTAAAATATAAACAGACAATTATGTCTATCATGAGATATGAGGTTGTTTTTAGTAAATAACCCATAAGTACTCTTTTCTTCTCTAGTTCAATATTGTCTTACTTCTGTAGAATGATGAATAACAGGGACACAGGCTTCTTTCAAATCTCTCTAGATCAAAGTTCAAGGCCTAAACATTCTCCTCCTAGCAGAGTAAAAGGGATGGGGAAAAAAAAATGGTGCTATCAGAATAACGGGGTGGCCTCTACCAACTCATAGGAAAATCCCTATGAGAAAAGGCAGTTATTTCCTATAGTATTTGAAATGAGTCAGTATAGCAAAGCAAATACTATGGAATGATTTTACTACAGTAATTAGAATTTGCATGTGTACATTTATTTTACTTCCATACAAATGTCTGTACCAGAATAACAATATTTCCCATCAGTTACTTACAGAACCTGGAAAGAAATACATGTATATTTTTCAGAACACTTGTTTTTTTACATGGTTACCATTGCCTCTGTGCAAATGTGAAACACAAGTTAAAGAGATACATTTACTGCAAATTTCTTGTGCTATGGAATTACACATGATCCCTGGAAATCAGCAATTCCCAAACCAATTCTCTTCTGTTCATTTATGAAAAAGGAGAGGAAAATTCTCAAGAGAATTGTACTACTGTTGGCAGGTTTAAGATAATAGGTTTTTGTAGAATAAAGAGTGTGAAGACATTAAGTACAGATTTAAATTGAACATGAATTGTTTGTGCATGAAAAAGATGAAAGCAACAGCAAAAATGCCTCAATGGAAATAGGCGGAAAAGTATAACCTGAATCTTTGTCATACTTATGGTCTACTAGAAGGAAATTACAGTATAAATGCCTGGTTTCTTTTGGTTATTTGCAATCTTGCAAATAATACAACTTCTTGCCTCACAGGACTTAAAATATTTCCAGAAAGGCTATTGTTTATTTGGAAATATAGGAAGAGCAACAGTGGTTGAAATCAGACTTCCTCCTTACTTTGCTTCTTATGTCCAAGAATGAAATTAATATTCACTTAGGGAAAGATCATAGTGGCAATGGATTGAATGAAATGTTCCCTTCCTTGTTGCACTTTCCCAGTTTCCACCAAGTAAGCAGTACATATTTTTTGTGAGGGTTAAAAGGGGCTTAAACTCTTGGAATGTATATGTAACTGAATCAGAAGAGTTACTGGACTGAGCATATCAGGGATTGAAAAAATGAGAGGAGACATTACGTGTAATAAATTGGGACACCAAGTATGTAAGTTTATATTTAATTGTCAGTTTAATACGCTATTGCGTTTTCATGGCCTGCACAGCAATGCATGACATTACTCATTAAGCAGTCTAATCCCTAAAAGCATTCTAAAATAAGACTTATTTTCTTGGGGTGTGGGAACATTGCTGTGTCTCACCCATATACTGATAAGGGCCTAAAATCTATATCTCCCACTTTCTGTGCAAGTACTCTGATGTGGCTGTATGCCAGGTGCCCACCCAGCAACTCTATCACTCCCCTTCGCAACTGGACAGGGGAAAGAATATGGGTGGAAACCAAAGAACCAGCACAAATCGTGTGTTGTGATAAGGCAGTTTATATTTACACAAAAAGCAAAAGCGAAAGCAGGGTGCGCGCGCAAAGCAGAAGCAGCAATTAATCTCTGCCTCCCATGTGCAGCGATAGTCGGCCACGTCTCTGGGAAGCAGGGCCCCTACATGTCGGATGTTAGCGGGCAACCATCGGAGGCGAGTGCCTGCCCCTCCTGCTTCCTGCCCCAGCTTTTATATCTGGGTTGACGTCATATGGTATGGAATATCCCTTTGGTCAGTGTGGGTCAGCTGGCCTATTTGAGTCCCCTCCCAGGATCTTGCCCTTGACTGAACAGTGAGTGCTGTGCTCAGTGGTAGCCAAAATATGGGTGTGTTATCGACACCAATGCAGAGCACAGCACAGTGAGGGCTCCTACGGGGAAACAAATTCTGGCTCAGCCAGATCCACCACATCTGAACAGTAAGACATTTGATAAAATTCATGTGCTGTTGGCAACACAACTGACTTGCTTTAGAATTTGATATTTTGTCACCCTATTTTGGTACCCTGCGCTGACAGAAGTACTTCCTGAAATCCTGTTCAGGCATGAACCTGTGTCTAGGCTTTTTATTTGGTGCTTCAGGTAGACTGCTTCTTCATTATATGGTCAGTGGGGATCAGTAAGTGATTTTGAAGTCTCCTAGAGACTCTCACTCAATTAGGCAGATATGATCTTCCTTTGAAAGCCTTAAGATTCCTACCCGTCTTCCATGGCTATATAAGGAACATAAGCACTTAAGTTCCTGTTGTATCTTTTTGGGTCTGAATGCAAAGAAATGGTGAAGTCAATGATATGTTTATGTAACCTCCCTGTTTTTAACAATGTGAAAAAAAACATCCAAACCAGGATTAGCCATCTCCCTCACTGTTTCTAAGAGGGTGGAGCAAGTATAATATCAGGTTGCCTAAGCTTTTCCTGAATTAGTATTAACCTTTATAACTGTGCACACCACAATATATTAAGTGAGAATTTATGACACATCAAGTTTGGGTTCCCTGTCCCTTCAGATACAGAAGCACATCAATTTTACATGTAAGTACTGGAAAGACCTAGGACCAGATAGCCCCTTGAGTAAATAAAAAAATAAAGAGATTTTTAACTGAATTTGTTCAGTGGACTCAAATGGTTGTATTTCAGTGAAATTCATGTAGATGAATTTGTTAATGCTCACATTAGAGAATCCTGATGGCTGCGATTCTGTATTTTCAACACTCATAGTTCTATTGATATATTAATCAAAAAAATTTGTGCTTTAAAACCTGTGAGTGAGAGACAAGGGCTTTCATTTTGATAGTATTGAAGCCCACAGGTAAAAGTTAAATTTACATCTGCAATCAATAAAGAACATTGTGTACAGTATAGTATAACCAGAATTCTTTTTATTTGGTATACATCATTGTTTTAATATTTGGTCTGTTGAATCCATAAATGCAGAAGGATTTCCTAGAGCTTTTGATTTTTTTTAATTTTTGCAACCTAACCTTAACTTTTTTAACACTTTATGACGCTTCAGAGATACATATAATGATTCCACACAATGGAATCTGTATCAGCCTTTTGTATTTTTAATTACGTCACTTTAGGTTGAACAGGCAGTTTGCCTTCCCAAGATGCTACAGATCTCAGCAGTCTTCTTGGTTTTTAATTTTATTTTTTATGAAA
>VWZG01010434.1:0-15323 GCA_013396735.1 Grallaria varia | reverse complement strand
TAAGGATGGGGGAAAAATCTTGTCTCATCTCTCTCGCATCTTACATCGAAGTCTAGCTTTGTTCATATCACAGACAAAACTCTAAACTGGAGTGGTCTGAGTATGTTCGTTTCACTACAGTCTATCTGAGCAACCATCTGTGCAACACAACAACGCTCTTATTTTGGCCACTATCGAATAACTCACAGGAGTCAAGGAAAAAAAAATAAAAAGGAAAAAAAGGCAAATCATTGGTTGCTTGCATGGACAAGTAGTCCAATCAACTCGCCTCCCAATGCATGAAGTAAAAGATGCAGAACATTGATATAGAATTCATCAGATACTTTTATATATTATATAATAATGCATAATATTATATGTATTATGTGTGTATCTATTATCTTTTTCTTTAATGGGATTAAATCTTCTTCCACCTTGTCCAATGTTCCCCTGCTTAGAATTCCCCTAGCATTTCTGTAAGGGTGAATCATTTTGTAGGGTAGAGTTTATTGGAGGGAGAAACTATTTGGGACAAAGAAACATCTTAAGAGTACAAGTTCCTTTTATTTGACATGGTAACATTCCTCTATCATTTTGTATACTGCTTTGTAATTGTTAGATGCTAAGCATAGACTTGTTATAGATTTACATTATGAGCTCATTTTTCTTCTTTCCTGACCGTCTTTGAAAAGTTGTCCCTTGCAGTATATTTATCTGTGTCTTCTCTGGCTTACTTGTCTGGCAATCTGTCCCTTGGCATCCTTATAGCATCTGTCATGAATGTCTATCTGCACCATTCTCCAAGTCCTTCATTTGTTGCCTTGTCTGCTCAGAGTAATTGCCACATTCATCATAGCTACTTCTTTTGAAGTAGAAACAATTTCATTCCCTGATGTTGCATTTAATGTCTTCTTTGTAGTTCTCTGTATTTTATTTCTTTTCTGCATTGTGAGACCTCTGCACTCAGCAGACAATATACAAATAGTGCAAGAATCAAATTTTTATCACTTCCTTCACATGCTGAGATACTCATCATTACATAAGCAAAGATTCACATTTCTATCACAATTTGCAGATATGCAAGAGGTGTTGTCATCAATCTGCTTCAAAATAATGTGAACTGAAAATTGAAGCTGCAATTAACAGCAATGATGCAGTGAAAGGTAGAGGTTGGTACTGTACAGAAGTATAACAGAAAGAGAAAAAGGTGCATTCACTCAAAAGTACAAATCATAGTATTTCAGTCCCCTTTTCATTCTGAGCCATATGGATGTCAGTGTCCCTGTCTGTAAGACAACAATGGGGAATATGAGACAATGCACTGGAATCCTATAATTTTTAAAGAACATTTACTAAATATTCAGTGAAAAAAACCAATCTTTGCTCTTATTTCTTCCATGAGAAAATACATTTTTCTTATGTGTGTGACTTCGGTTTACAGCGCTCTCTCAGGCACGCTTAACTGCCAAGCAAATAAGCCTGTCACACTGTTCTGCCTAGAGATATCTTATTTCCTATTTTAGTAACAGTTTCAAGAATCATGCAATAAATAAATAAAAGGATGAGCTTACTCCGGTGTGATTCCTTCATAGCTTTCCAAGTACATCTCACAGCACCAGTTGTACAGGTAGATGAAATCAGTAAGCACAGAAGGGGCTTAGGAATGTACTACTTTTCAAAAGTTGTCTAATTCTTTACTGGTAACATCACATCATTTTAGACTGTAATTGCATGTCGACATGACATCATTATGTAATGGTATAGCATGATTTCTGATGAATCTGTTGGATGAATGGCCAGGTAACACCTAAGTAACATCATCATTTGTTAAATAACAACTGTGCTTCGGAATTTTGACCCTATTTTTTAATACTTTTTGTGTATTTTTGTATGACTTCTTGTTTCTGATTCATGTTGAAGTTCTATGGATTGCAAAAATAAGAATAAAATATAGAGAATAAACTGTAGTTTAGTTTTTTTTAATGACATTATTATTATTTTAAATTTTTCCATAAATACGTAACTCATGACATTTATTTTTTATTCAGATTTTAATGAGTAATGAACTTTTCAATACTATTAGCCTTACTA
The DNA here is from genome assembly GCA_013396735.1 of Grallaria varia. Taxonomy (NCBI): domain Eukaryota; kingdom Metazoa; phylum Chordata; class Aves; order Passeriformes; family Formicariidae; genus Grallaria; species Grallaria varia. The sequence goes on along the minus strand of VWZG01010434.1, from coordinate 13,253 downwards.
ACACTCAAAATACTAGTCTGAATTAGAATTCACCAACATATGCACAGGCTTCCCTGTCTAAGCCAAATGTAACACCAAGAGACTTTCTTCACTGAAATATACACTTTAAGTGAACTTCATTATTCTTACCCTTATGATCACAGTCCATATTTTTTGTGAGAACAATTTTTTTTCCTGCCTATTCCACATAAAAATTTGTGTAGCTCTCTAGCAAACATATTTATATTCGCATTAATGTATACAAGTTCACTTACACATCATACACATTTATTTTCTTTACAGGAAACAACTATGACCAGAAACTGGATCTGTGAGTGAATTATCATATAGTAAGTCATTCAAATATTGCAATTAAGAGTCAGAGATGGAAAGATGTTCAGATCAAGTTTTCTATTTTCTTCTCAGTTTTTATTATTGCTAATCACTCCCCAAAGTGCAGAGGCATTCCACTAATAATTCCACTAATTATGTTCCAGAACTTGTTTAGTTTGTCAGCTTTCTTCACTTTTAACCTTCTTAGACTAAAATATATACATTTTACCTGTGTCTTTATCATGTGTCTGTAGTCTGTGGTAACCAATTGATAATTCTGGACACAGAGAATTCCAGTTTTTAAACAGAAATTTCTGCAACCAAACCATATTACCTTACTTAGCTTTATAAAGCTTAGCTGAAGAGTCTTCGTTTCAAGTCACAGTATCATTCAGTGGGTGATGTACCACTCTATATGCTTACTCTTTCCATAAATAATAAAGTAATACCAACTGCAGCACTAATTCCGAGTTGTGGACATTTGCCTGAGACCACCAATTCATTTTACAAAGTCTACTGAACATCAATCAGATAATAAAGAATATTTGGTAAGTAGTTAATGATGCGTGATTAAATGTGCAGGGTGGATGGTGTGCAGTTAATGTGATGTAAAGTAATGATAGAGTAGGTGGAATAAGAATAAATAGCTTCGTTGCCACACTCTCTGCAGGTTGAATGGGAAATGCAACTGGCAAGTAGAGGTCTTCTCTATAATAAACAGTTAAACCTCCATATTGTGGCTTATGTAGGATGAACAAGACCTTTGGTCAGCTTGCTGTACTGGGGCAGGACCTAGGTAAGAAATTAGTTATTCAAACAAATCTTGCTACACAGACACATGGATAAAATTAGCTATTATTATTGTTTATATATAACACTATGATTGGGGTTGTACCTGAACATGTAAGTGTTAACACCTGAGTGATTAATTTTCCATCTAAGAATTTTTAAATCTGTTTTTGTGACCATTTAAGCTTGACTTATGCTATGCTTTGAATTATCATGCTAAACTGCATGGATCATGAAAACGTTGACTACATGGCAGTATTGATCAAATCCTCCTTTTAAAATCAGAACTGTTGCAGTTAATTCGAGGGGAACATATCAGCATCAATTGATACAAAGTTATTTTCTATTAATTGTTCATCGTAAGGTCTTCATTATTTAACAATGCCAAGTATAATGCAATGTTTTTAATCAAATCTTTTACTATCACATAGGTAAATGTTATGTCCAGGGAAAACTAGTATAAAGTATCATTAACAGTATTTTTCTTTTCCTAAAGACTACTAGAATAATGAATACTCGTCTTTTTATTACTCTGAGAAGAGCTCAGCAACTATCTATATCTATATCATCTATATCTATGTCTATATCTATATCATCTATATCTATATCTATATCATCTATATCTATCTATATCTATATCTATATCTATGTATCTATATACACATATAAAATGTCCTAAGAGTCTATAGCAGATGGCCTACAATATAAATCTCTGAGAATTTTACATCAACAGTTCAGTGTTGTTTAATTTTTTCATGCCATTTCCCAGGTTTCTGGGTTAAATGTGACCATTATTAGGCAGAAATCTGAAAGTGGGTAGGGCAGTCTTGCTGGGGAAATGATTCTCCTTTAAGGTTAGCCTGTCTTCTGTCTGTTGCAAAATATAATGCAAGAAATACAGTACAGAGACAATACATTCAAAACTGATTTTGAAAGGACACATACTTTTTACTAGAAGGAAAAAAACCCCACAACCTTAAACAGTAAATAAACACAACAGAAACTCCTTTATTAAACAAAATGAAACAAAGCATTTCATTTCAGTAACCGAGAAAGTAAACCAAAGGAAAACATTAACTCTAATCTCAGAAGAGTTCAAACACTCAACACAAATTAAACCTATCTGACTATTAAAGGTATTAGCGAAAATTGTTCTTTTAACCCTTGTCTTTCTGACTGCTGTGTTCTTGTGTGTAGTTAAACAGTAGGTCACAGAAAGGCAGATTTCCTTTTCTTATTCAGGCAGACCTCCCATGATCTTTCAGTGAGAACTGTCCCTAAAGATTGCTTTTGTTTCTTGCACAGAATATACTGAGTTGGAAGTGACCCACAAATATCATGTCCAACTTTTATGTGAATGGCCCATATGGGGATCAAACTCATGCCCTTGGTGTCATTAGCACCATACTCTAACTAAGCTAATCTCAGGGTCTTTGACGTTGTTTTAATGAGTCACTACATCTGCCTATTGATCACAGATTCCAAAGGGTAGAAACTCTGTAAGACTAATATTGGGGTCTGATGTGCAGTGAGGTGCAGAAGAAAAGATGCTGCAATTCCATTTAAAAAAGGGGTTTCAGTGTGAGAACAATACAAACATATGCCATTTGAAAGAAACAGCCAAAAGAGATAAGGATCCAGTTAATTTCTGATTGAAAAGTAATCTTGAATATTACTTCATATATAGCAACATATATTAACTTGCTCATGCCCTTCAAGACTATAAGAATCTCACACATATTCCAAGCTTGTTGATGATCACACATGGTGATCACAACCAGGGGATCACAAAGGGATCACAACCAGGCTTAGCAGCAAAATACTTGAAATTATTGAATATATCATCACATCCTTCTCCCACCCCAGATCTTCTCCCGCTGTCTTTTAGCTATTAAAACTGTTCAATTATTAAAGTATACTAGCAAATACTAAGGCATTAAGTATAATTCCATTTTGTTTATAGAGAAATTGTTTAAATAATGAATGGGTGATCAGGGGGATCCTGTTTTAAAGCAATAAATTTTATAGACACAGCCTAAGTTTTTCTTTAAAGCAGAGGTAGTATGGTTATTCATTATTAAAAAAAAAACCCAAACAAACAAACTAACAAAACAAACCTACGTGTAAATTACATTAGAAAACATAAGTGCATGACCAAGTTTCTACATTTTCACAATGAACAAATAGAGACATGGGGACTGAGTTCTTTCCCTCTGTATGGGATCATTTAGCACATCCATACTTTGCCCTATTAACTAACACAATGGAATAAAATTTAAATTATACATTCTCCTGAGAGTATCAAACAAATCTGACATCCAGAAAGATAAAGAAACACAGCAGCATTTTACCAAGCCTGCAGACAGCTGAACAGATGTCACAGCAGCCAGCAGCAGAACCAATCAGTGAGTCAGAGAAATGAATGTGCCAAGGGAGCAGACACAGGCCCAGATGCCAACACTAGAAGAATTCATCTCTTAGCATCTTGTTGCACCAAGCATTCTTTATATGTGGGTGTATGTATTGTCTTTGGGCCTCATGCACACAGGAAAAACAAAAGTAAAAAAAAGAACTTAAATACATTCAACACTGCCAGGAATAAGCAATAAATTCTGCCAAGTTTTTACCGAAATTCTGTGAATCCAGCAATTGTTTTTCTATTTGTAAATGGAAAATGTGTTCCTGTTGTAGCTTTGCATGTGTATGTTTTAGACTATGAAATAGATTCCAACCTGTTTAACTAAAATCTTACCTAAACAGCTTGCTGGAATAGATCCAGCCTGTTTAATATACTCTGAAAACCCCCTCCCAAAAAACATCAAAACCTCAAAAATCATACAAAAAAAAAAAAAAAAAAACAAACCAAAAAACAACAAAACAAACAAAACAAACACCCCAAAACAAAAAACACCACACAAAAACAAAAAAACCCAAAACAACAAAGTCATAAACAAATTAACCAAGTTAACCATAGTTAAATAGTGGCTTGCTGGATGTTTCACTCATTGGAATTGTGACTGGCATTCCAATGAACTTGTACCTCTTACCATTCACCATAAGCAATACAAATGAATAACCCTTAAAGAAATTGAATAGAAATAACACTAAGCAAAGAAAGGACAAGGCTCTATATACTGCAAGATATGAAGTTACTTATTCTTTCTTTATTTTCTGTTTTTGTTTAAATATTTTCTTGCATTTAAAAAAAACCCACAATAAAACAAAAGCCTTGCATATCTAAGTACAACTAAGCAAACAGATGTTTGGTTACTGGCAAACCTATTAAACACCTAAAAACTCAACATTTGGGACATATGAACTGACAATAAGTAGGAGAAAAATAATCCAGAACCTGAAAAACTACCAGCAGGGTTTTGTTTTTCGGTTGTTGTTTTGTTTTTTTAAAGTACTTATGGACTTTCTGTCCTAAATAACATGTAGTGTTGGCAGGCAGTTTGAGAATGGGCCACTAGAATGGACTTGCAGACAAGACTGCTGGGAAGGTTTTTGAGGACAGGTTCTGTACAGAGTAGAAACTAAAACATGATCTTTTGTGGACAGACAATTCGACAAATTTTGCTGAACAGTGGTCAGCCAAGACTATTTTTAATAGGAAATTTCCCTTCAGATAAATCCCCTTTGAGAAGTACAGAAAGAGATTGCTACCAAACAGCCTCACAACTGTTGATTGGAAATATTTTTTTATAGCACTTTTGTATAAATAAAGCTATCTTTGGTCTTTGGTGGTAGATTCAGTGTCCCCAGAGGTTTTTAAACTGAGATTGGACGTGGCACTTAATGCCATGATCTAGTAAATCTACTGGAGTTGGACCAACGGTTGGACTTGATGATCTCGTAGGTCTTTTCCAACCCAATTGATTCTATGATTCTATGGTTTTGGTGTCAAGGATCAGATTCTAATGGCAAGTCTACAATTACAATGAACTTGGATTTTACAGACAAAACTGTTAATGTTGAGGCTCTGAAATTTGCTTTTCCACAGGTATTTTTTCACTCCAAATCTTACCATGTCGAAAGGGAAAATACAATGTATATGACAACAAAAATTTATTGCTTGTCTAGTTATTTCTTTAACCATCTAAGGGTCCACATCATCTTACTAATTAAAAAAAAAAACCCAACTCGCTAATAATAACAGTAATAATAGAGTTCAAATTGCTGCATATGCATAACCCCCATTCCTGTTACCTTCCTCTTTGCTGTGGTGCAATGCTCACCCTTTTGATGAGAGAGTCACAGAATATGCTGAGTTGGAAGGGACCCACAAGGATTGTTGAGTCCAATTCTTAGACCCGACATGACCATCTTCAAGTGTCACACCGCATGCCTGAGAGTATTGTCCAGAGGCTTCTTAAGTCTGTTAGGCTTGGTGTTGTGACCGGTTCTCTGGGGAGACTCTTCCAGTACCCAACCACCCTCTGGGTGAAGAAACCCTTTCTAATATCCAACCTAAACCTCCCCTGACACAACTTTAGGCTGTTTCCTCAAGTCCTGTCATTGGTCACGACAGGGAAGAGATCAGCACTTGCCCCTTCTCTTCCCATCACGAGGAAGTTGTAAACTACAGTGTGGTCTCCCCTCAGTCTCCTCTAGGCTGAACAGACTAAGTGACCTCAGCCACTCCTTATACAGCTTCCCCTCAAGGCCCTTCACCATCTTTCCCTTCCTTTGGACACTTTCTAATAGCTTAATGTTTTTTTTTTTTATAATGCAGTGCCCCAAAGTGTACACAATATTCAAGGTGAGGCTGACCCAGTGCAGAGCAGAGTGGGACAATCCCCTCCCTTGACTGGGTGGTGATGCTCTGCCTGATGTCCCTCTGGACATGGTTGGCCATCCTGGCTGCCAGGGCACTGCTGACGCAGATTCAACTTGAGTCTCTGAGTATAATTGGTCTCTCTCTTGTTTGTTAACCTGAATACTACAAAGCCTGTTCACTTCTTCGCATAGCTCCTTCTCCTGATGACACAGCTCTTCAATCACAGCAGACCTTCTGAAACAGAACAACTGTTTGTTGGCCCCCAGAGTCCATATCTTGATGGATGCAGTTTACTTCCAGAGTGGGAGGGAATGAGTTGTATCATGACTTCATAGCTAGGACCAAGGTTCCTTATTTCACAGACTTGTGGTGACGTAGAGCTATTTTTATGGGAAAGGGGGTGGGGGGCAGGTTAGCACTGCTTTTTCTCACTGTGTCCCATCTTAAGCTAGAAAATTGCCCAGAGACTAATACAGAGACACACTGGCTGTTAACTCTGTGACAGCTGAGGAATTTAAGAACATTACCACATATGACACTCCCAGGACTTCAGCTACAGCAAGGCAGGCATCCATTGGCTGATCTCTGGGACTGTTGCAACACCCTACAGCTGGCGCAGGCCAAGGCGAGCCTTGTCCTACTAACCAGAACAATGGAGTTCTGAGTGGGTGGGTTGTGCTCTGCAAAGTGAAGGATAGGAAGGGGCCATGGGGGGGTGTTGGGGGCTGTTGACAACTGGGAGATTTACTTCAAAGTGCGCTCCTGATTTGAACTAAAATGTTGATGCAGAGACATTCTAAGTGGGTTAGAAGTTTGTGTCCTTTGAAAAGTGGTTTTGGCACTTTGAGTTCAGGTAGTTGAATTCTTAGGTCACGTCTGAAAAATACTAAAATGTACCTTAGAATCTGTATTGTAAGCCTCTATTTCCTCATCTGCGTGCCAGACTACCCCCCTCTGCACAATTTTTAGAAGGTCTTCCCAAAGGCACTACTTCTCACCAACAAACCCCAGATATTTCCAATTCTCGAGCTACACACCCTGTCTGAACTGCAAAATGCTTTTGCTGATCTGAGCTTTTGTAATTTTTTAATAGCTTTTATGGCTGTAGGCAGATATCTACTCTCAAGTGTTTCTGAAGCAGAGAAAGAAAATCCAAGGGCCAGAAACATACACATCACCTCTTCCCCTTCTCATAATGAGATGGGAAAGAGAAGATTGAATCTTCAGTTATCTCTTGCATGTGTAGCACAAAAAAGAAAAGGTATATGCCTGCTACAATCAGTGATTCACCCATCTCTGCAGGCATTTTTTGCAACAGTGTTCTAGCAGTCAACATAAAGTTATGTGGTTTATTTTAGAGAATGGAATAATACACAGAGATCAGATTAATATTGTATTTGCTATCAATATAAATATGAGATACTACAGTATTTGCAGTGTTCATTACAGCGTTATTTTTTAAATCAGTTTAATCTACTACATCTCATTCAGCAGGTGCCAAACACTGAAATCTGCACCAAACTGATATTAGGCTTTCTAACAAAGAACTTAGGTAAAATGAATTGAAAATCACTCCAAAGCAGCAAGTTATCATTGGCGCTTTCGGAAATTCATGACAAATAACAAGTATTTTAAAATCTGAAAACTAAGTTTCTCTTCAATTCGGCATGTCAGTATTACTCATAACATTATATTTATTTTCATGTGTATATTTTTTTATAATTAACCCCAACATTGGGCATGTACCCCTTCATATATCCCTTGGTTGTTTGGTTGGTTGGTTTCCCCTCAGACAAAAATTGCTGAGAAATACATGTTTCTAGAATTTCTGCAATTAATGCCATCAAAATACAAAATCATCTGAAGTCTTTTTTTTTTTTTTTCCAATTTTGCTGTTCTTTTAAGTTAAATTACTCATTTCAAATTTTCCAGTGCCTAAGTTGGAGTAGTCAAAACCATCACTATAAGATATGCTTATGAGGGTGATGAAGACATTCCAGTCTATCAAGACATGGAATCTAGAAGCTAAACTTTTTAAAGGTAACACACTTAAATACTGCTATTTAGTATACAGAGTCATTCTAAAATAATAGATAAAGTTAATCTATTTTTGGGCAAGGTAGACAAAGCCTTAGGACTCTAATTTCAGGGCCAAAAGTTTCAAAGGCAGTGCATTTCAGTAATCATCTAACTGAACTAAGCCTGAGGACCACCTGTTTCTTTATTTATTTATTCTCTCACTATATTCTGTGTGTAAGACAATAAAAGTTACTTTTCACTTTTTATCTTACCTTTACTTTTTTACTTGGTCCATTAAGTTTAGAGGCCTTTTGGAAAGAGATTTTTTTATGTATGTTTTGAAAGCTGCAGGCAGTCTAAAGTCTGTGTTCTACCTTGCAGACAAATGTTCAACTTTTCTTAATTCTGTTCACACTACATTGTGACTGGTGCTCTTTATAGCTATCTTCTGACTTCAAGATCCATCACCTGCCTTCAGCCAAATTACACAAAAAGTTGTTCTGTTTCCATCAGTCAAGTTTTCATACATAGTTGCTTAAAACATCCTTTCAGTCTCAGATTCCTTAAAAAGAAGCTCTCTACAATCATCAGTGTCTAACCTTAAGGCCTCTATCAAGATCTTCATTATCTAACAGTAACTATTCTTGCTTATCTAAACAGACTACAAAGTTAAGGAATTACCTGTATTTCATAGATTATTTCGAATGTGTTTTGAGACTCTTGTGAACAGAAAAAGAAATTCACTTTTATCTCTAATTGAAAAGAAGAGAAAAAATAATATCTATTAATGCCATTTTTGTTCTCTTAATTCATAACCCATAAGGCTCCCTCTTAGCCCTGACAGAAACATTTTAATAATATGTAATTTTGACACTCTAGACATGCAATGTAAAATTATCAAAATTTCCACTTTCACTGATAAGTCCCTTAAGTAACAAGTTTCATTATCCACTTTAGCTCTAAGAGATAAAAGAATATTTAACTAACATATAAAAGTTGGACTATTTAGATTTTATTGGTTTCATTTAAGCTGCTGCTCAGACTAAGAAGTAATTTTCCTTATTATCACTAGCTTTCAAAGAATTGAAAAGTGGCAAAGCATGAAATTAATCATAAAGAACCCAGGTCGTCTTCTCTTTAGAAATAGTTATTTTTCCTTCAAGAATTTCTATTATCTTCTCTTTATGTGTCAAACATTCACTTTGCTAATGCTTTAATGATGTCACTTTAATAACATAAAATCTTAAACTAAGTAAACCTGCATTTCAACAGTGATTACATAGCTGGTATCAAAAAAGGAATTTAGAGTCTTTAGAAAGAGTTAATGATGGATGGATTGCTATCTTATTTCTGATATTTTAAAATGCCTTTTAGGATCTTTTTCTGTCTTCCGAATCTTGCAAAATTGTAAAAGAAGCCCAAGACTAAATAAAACAAGCAAACAAATAAAAGTATTCCTTATATAGGACGTGCCACTATGGAAGAATGAAAGAAAACTAATCCACACATCACAGAGAAAATGACTTAGAGAATACTGGCAGAAGATATTTCAAATAGTTAAGTGGATAAATAGTACTCATCCTGTCTCATTTGCTTTATTACCATCTATTCACAGTTTAGGAGAAACAGGTATTATATGCCTATGGATTCTGAGGGAACTTAACTAGGAATCTCTTCACTAGGAATGGGGTAATTACAGAAGTCAACAGCCAACTTCTTGTCATCATCATCATGGCTAGGCTTCGTGAACAAAGATTTGGGACTTGACTACTAAATCGATAAATTAACAAGGACTCCAGGGAAATACAGAGAAACACAAACAAGCAAATTTGGTTTCTCTACTTTGAAAACATTGCAGCACAGAATAGAATAGGTGGAGGTGATGGTAAATACAATGGGAAAATCCAACAAGGATTGTAGAAAGAAACGTCTTGGAAAGAATTAGAGTTTCTGAAGGAATTTATAAACATATAAGCAAGAGTAATTCTCTTAAATGTTCTTATATTTCAAAATGCAATTGACAGTTCTTCACAAAACAAAAGGAGAAGGTAGTCCATTCAAGCAGGTGTGACAGGAAAAACAAAATAAATGACAACCCATAGTGCTGTGTAACAACTGGCTGGGATCTGTCTAATCATCAGGGTCCTTGTTGTGCTTGTGACAAGAGTGAGATGTTTGAGGAGTGGAAATCAAAGCTCCTGAGTGGTCATGGCTATTGCATGATGTCCTGATGCAGATGCTAATCGCAGAAGTGTGGGAGACAGGTAAGAACCCTTCAAGCGCTGTTAGTAGTTGAACCGAATAAAAGACAAGTAGTAGATCTAGATAATGGACTGTGAATCCAGATGGTGGATTTGGATAACAACCCATGAGTCAGGAGCATTTAGACTGCTTGATTAGCTCACAAGCTTGCTCATGTGCTTCCTCACTCATTAGGCCATGACATTACGTTTCCTGACACAAAGGCCTCTGCTGATCTGGGAAGGCTGGGCAGACTGTTTTATAGGTCCATGATGTGCTGCTGCTCATAGCTGGCACTCTTAGGCATCAAGGGCAAAGGTCTCTCCCTGGGCATTCCCTGTGTTTTGTCTCCACACAGCTCTCTGATCTCAGGGATCTTCCCTCACTTTCCAGATCTTTCCTCCAGCCAGGATTGTTATCTTCTTTCCAGGGTCCCTTCTTTTCTCCAAAATCATTTCTTCTTTACAGAAACTGAGTTTTGAACACCAGTCCTTTTCTTGTGGGCCATGGTTCCTGGCTTTCCCAGTGTAAGCAGTGCATATGCAGAAGCACAATACCTGATCAGACTGTCAGTTGCTGCTTCTGTCCTGTATCTCTTTCTTTATTAAAAGGAGGATTCAGGACATGACAGTAACTGTTTAATTGTTACCAAATTTACAACCAACCTGTAGCCACCACAGCTAACAAGTCGGAGTTCTTGGTTTGAGAGTTCAGAAGCTCAGTTCTGGACATTCAACCTTCTACTCACTACCCACCACCCATGTCCACTCCCAATTATTTGTAGCCTATTAATGTACACAGTCCAATACCCCCTAAAATCACTAAAAGAGAACATCTACTGGTGTCTATAGCTATCCATTTGCTACTAAAAGGGTCCTAGTGATCTAGATAGAACTCAATACCTAAATATTAGATGGCTAAACCACTGATAGGCATCATGCAATATTTGTCCACTAAATTTGAAAACATGCATATTGTGGGTTGAAAAAAACCATTAACATGCACTTTACTAAGCACCCTTTATAATGACTGCATAGTTTCCTAATTTGTCACACTTTATAGTGAAAATATTATCATTTCCTTCTAAGTTGTCTACATGTGATTGTATGTTAAGAATTGTTAATATCAAGCTTAAAAGAATGCATGACATATCATGTTCAAATTCTAACATTTTCTTTGATATGATGAATCTAAATAATTGATTGCCACTTAGACCTGCATGAATACAGTTTTAGTTAACTTCCATATGGCTCCCTTAATATAATTATTGATACAATATTTATTTTTTTGAAAATCTAAGTCACAACCCTTTTACATATACATACTATAAATATTTATGTTCTCATAATTTAATAAAATACTTGACAGCAATTAATTTATTTGTTTTGGAACTGGAAGAGGCTATGACTGGCAATAACTCCTCAAATCTCCTTTTATGCAACACCACTTCCCACACACCTACACAGATGCATATAAGAAAGGAATTGCTTCAAAAGTATATATTGAAAATATTTTCTAGAAATACATTCTTTGTGTCATTTATACTATCAATATGTCTCTACCCTCAGGACTTATAAGTGCTTACTGTTGTACAAACATAAAAGAAAGGTATGTCTCAGTCTCAAAAGGTTTATAATGATATAATTGTTACATAAATGACAGGAAGAGAGGGATCTAAGCTAACTGTCTAGACTGTCTATGGCATAATTAATTTCATTTTGATGCATACATTACAAATCAAGAGAGAAAAATTCCATTTCAGGGGTTGGATTGCAGACATCTATCTATGCTCATTTCATGGCTCCTAAAAATGAATAAAAATTTATGCTAGTGGAATTGCAAAATCTTTAAGGATTTGAGGAGTAGATTCCAAATAATTTGTGTTTATGTTCATATGTGTGTGTCTGCATGTGTGCTTGGAGCATGCTCCTGTACTCAAAAGAACACATTCCATCTGTCCTTCACCTCATTCAGCTCTCTTCTCAGCAATGCCAAATAATCCCGAAGCTGCCTAAGCATTTTAGGACATCGGTGTAACCAAAGTATGCAAAGTAAAGTTTTAAACCACTAAAATTAATTCCTCAGAATCTCCTGTATATGTAGGGCCAGGATATTCTGTGTTTCTAAGTTTTAACCTCTCCCAGAAGTTCGGAGATAAGATATTGAGGGAATGTCAGAGTCATCAGTATATAAATGAGCCTTGTAAAAAAGGCAGATAATTTTTACCAGGATCTGTAGAGACACAACAGACAACAGTTTTAATTCATTGGAAGAGGGTAGATTTAGACTGGAAATAAGGAAAAAAAATATTACAAGTGCCATGAGAGGCTGAAACAGATTGCCCAGAAAAGTTGTGGTTTCCCTGTCCTTTGAAGTGTTTAAGGATGAGGCTTTGAGCCTGATATAGTAGAAGGAGTCCCTAACCACCACAGGGGTAGAGGATGGTCTTTAAAGGTCTCTTCCAACACAAAATCGAATGTTTCTATATTTTTTAACTTGCTTTTAGTTTCAAAGGTTGTAGTTTTCATCACCTATGGAGACTAGCATACTTTATGCTTGTAGGTATATGTTTTGTCTTTTTTAAAGAAATCAAGTATTTGTTTCTGTCTTTAGGAAGATAAATGACTTTATGACCTAATGATCTGATTTATTAAACATGCCTTTGTTTTTTTCCCCTAAAGGAATATAATCAATATTCATGTAGCATACTATTTAAATTGAAGCCAAACAAATACTTTCCTGGTTTTAGTCTGGAAGAATAAATTTAAATTGTGAATCGTAATTCCATGAGAAGTCTTCCTAAAATGGTTCCTACTACTTTAAATGCTTTATGTGATTGACACAGTTATTGTAGTGCTAAATTTTTGCAAACGGCTAATTTATGTCTTTGCCACATGCTTTCTATTTTACCTTTGCTGCTGTTAGATAAGATAAAGCAAGATTGATCTGCTTTTTTCATATAAAGAACTTCACAGTCTTAATGCAATTTGCAAGCATACACAGTAATTCCTTTGTTCCTTTAATACTCCAGTTATTTCTGAATTTGTCAGACTGACAGGTTGAAATATTAATGGTATGAACATCAATGGAAAAAAAAAATCCAATTTTTTTT
>VWZG01010433.1:6169-17755 GCA_013396735.1 Grallaria varia | reverse complement strand
TGGAGAAGAATGTTAAAATAGTTGTACAGGAAACTGCAGCAGAAAGGTTTGAATCCCTCTGTCCCACTCCCTGAGGCAGCCAAAGGAGCCTCATAACTAAATCCAAATGGTGCTGCTCCCTGGGGCTGGGAAGCCCCTTTCACCTCACGTGAGACCCCAGCAACAAAATTAGAGCCTCAGTCACTCCACCTTTACACAATTCAGGCAATTTTCATGTTTTATGCAAAATGGAGCAGCTTCAACAGGTGAGAAACTGTTCTCTTGCATTTCCCACATTCCAGGTATAAGAGAGGGGAACAGTTGCTTTTGCTGTTTTACTTATAAGGAAGCATTAACAAAGCAGGTTGTCCATGGTTATCTCTTACAAGCATTCCCTCTGCACAGCTATAGGACAAAAAAAGAATCTCAGAACATTTCATTTGTTCTCCAGTGACCAAAAAAAGTTTTTAAGTATTGGTACATCTGAATTTTACACAGCTCCTTGGTTTCACAGCACACAGCCTGCAGTGGAACACTTTGCTACCAGACACTGTCTATGCTGAAAGTTTACAGAGGCTGAAGAGAAGATCTGACAAGACAATGAAAGATATCCAGCAAGTTTTAAAGCCTGTCCACAACAGCTTTTGAACACCAAATTCTTGGGAGAAAGTTTGGGAAAGTATCCCTAAACCAACATTGTAATGTTTTCCCCAATGTATTTGCTTTCCACTGGATAAAACGAGGTCCTGTGCTGTAAGACCCTACTCCTTACCTAGAGGTGGTGTTGCCTAAAATGTGGACAAAAACATTCGAGGCAATTTAATTGAGGTAAAGCAGAGAGGATTTCTTTACTGAAAAGCTTTTCAAGTTCCAAAAGTATAATGACGCGTGCGCAGCACAGAGGTGATCCCTATTTTTATAATACTACTTAATTATCATAACTGAAGATTACATCCAACCCACAGACCATCCACCCTCGTCCCACCTTGGTGCCACCCTTAGAACTTCCCTCGGGTCTGCCCCTTGGCACACCTTCCTAGAACTGAGTCAGGGGTCTCAGGACCCCTTACTTCTTCTCCATTGTCTTCTTTACATCACATTCCCCTGGTTGGAGGTTTTCCAAACTTCATGGGTCTTCTATCTTGTTTTGAGTACAATGTGTATTGTTATTCTAGTCCTGGTCCATGAGGCCTAAATAAAATGTCCTAGTCACTATCTTATCCTTAGCTCAGATGCTCAGGAATGCAGTACAGAGGTAGAAACTGCTGGTTGCTACTTCAAATATGAGAAGCTGTACAGCTACATAAAATATAAAAAAATGCAAAAATATATACATATATACAAATACATAAAGTCTTAGGGCATCATTGTGTCAGCACCAAGAAAGACAAAGAACGTGGAGACTCCTGTGCCAATCCATGCCATTTCAAACCATGAGCAGACAATGCAGTGGAAGATGCTTTGAGATTCAGGTCCTGCAGCAGCCTGGTTGGACCAAGCTGCTATGTCAGGCTGCACAGTCATCTACTGGGGTTTACACAAAGACCATGCAAGGTCTAGATTGCTTTCCCAGCTGTATCCCAACAGTTCTGTGTTTTACAGGAAAAGCCAGTTCATTTCTTCATGCCCAGCTTGCCCCACTGGGACAAGCTCTCACCCTTGAAGCAGTCACACTTTACAATAAAAGAAGTTGCAATCATAATACATAGTTCTTTCTCTGCGGCTATGAAAGCAGACTAAGGTCTTTTCTCCCTGTGTTATTCTGGATTCTTCTTTAACCCCTCTGAAAATTTAAAGCCATCTGGTGGCATCTGTGCCTTGAGTGCACACCTGTGCCTGAGCTGAAACGGGGGGAAAGTTCAGTAAGGATTACATTGCAGGTGCCAGAAGATCTCATTCATTCGAGAAATATCTCAGGGATTTAATATTTCCCCCCATTTCCCCTCTGACTGGTTTGTGTTTTACTCAGAACACACAGATTAGAAGGACAAAGCAATTTCTGGAGTGCACAGAGCCCTTGCTGCTCGAAGCACAGCAAGGGTTCCATGGATTCCTGTTGATCCTGGACCTGCACTTGCAGAACTCTATTGATTCAGGACAAGAATAGGCCCTTGGCTGGGCACTGTGGCTTTCCATGGATCTCTGCCCCCCAGCAGGCCAAAGCAAACTGGAATAACAATCCAAAAAAAACCCTTCTAAGGAAACAGGCAACACCAAACCTGATAAGGTCTGTGGCTGCAGGGACTGCATGGGGAAGAGCAGAGAGGGAGCGCTCTCAGAAGAGCATCTCTATCCCCTTCCTTTAAATCCAAGGAGATAAGGAAGCTGTGTATGCAGGACACACAAATTAAAACTTGCCAACCTGCAGAAACTGAGACCAGGATGAGCTAAACAGGTCACTAATGGCTCTTTGTACAGCACAGCCCCACATCACTGCTGGTGACCCCTCACCTCAGCCAGCCCTGCAAGGACACACACTGCAAGTTCTTGCCAGAGTTAAACAGTCCAAGGTATGGGATCTCCTCCCCTCTTTAATCTAGGGCTGCTTGCCCTTACCTGGCACTGCTTTTATGCCACTGGCTTTAGTTTGAATCTCCTCCCAAAGCAGCTCTCCCTGTGCTCCCACCTCCTCTTTGCCAGCTCCTCCTCCAGCCCAGGGCTCCCCCACTGCCCAAGCAAGGTTCTAGGAATGCTGTGTTGTTAAAGGGATGACCGTGTAAATTCAAAATAAACCCCCAAGCAGGGTTCTAGGAATGCTGTGTTGTTAAAGGGATGACCGTGTAAATTCAAAATAAACCCCCAAGCCTTCTGCAGGTCATTATTCCTGCCCCCGTGGCATTCCCTGCGCCATCTCCACCATCACCAGCCTACAATTGGCGTCATTCTCTCAAATCACAACACAGAAGCTGAGAAGAACTCTGGGCACTTTTTATTAGGATTAGGATTATAGATGTAAAACCTTGCAGCATTTCAAAGTGAGGTAACTATTTTCCCTTTAACGGTATTTTTGATTCCTGTATTTAATCACTGTGCAGATTTCATGAGTGTTCAACAGCTGGCACAAAGTGCTGTGGGATTTTTTTAGCACTAAACAAGCTGTGCGAGATACAATTTCCTTCTAGCCCCCTTGTCTCTTTATTAATCCATCAAGATGAAGCAATGAATATCTAAGTTTAGCTGCTCCCAAAATCCTTCTTTAGAAGAAGACATTAGTCGCACTGAGATGCCCCCTCTGTAAAATCCATGGGCACTTCTGTTCTCTCTAGCAGTGATCACATCACCTGCAAGAGTGACGTAAAAACGATCCCCAATGACAACAAAATCTCTTTAATAGAATGCAGTTTTCCAGAAGTGGAAAAAAGTAACTTTTTTCCTCTAAAAAAGCCCACTGTCTAACCAAGAACAAGTTTCAATATGCACATGGCAACTTTGAACAGAAAGTTGGATAACCCAAAACTCGCCATTCCCGTGTCACCCATGGAAGTCTTTCAGCACACCAATCAAATTCAGAAAGAGAAGGACGGGGGGTTCAGTATTTCTCATCATGACACTTAAAACAAGCAAGAGTCTTGGGCTTGGGCAAAGATGAAGAAAGAAATGCAGGCTCTGCCTTCAATGACAGAATACATCCTATGAAGTTCCAAGAAAATCAGATGGGCTTTCCATTCCCTGCAAACAGGTTATAGAATCACAGGATAGTTTGGGTTGAAAGGGACCTGAAATATCCCCTCGTTTCAACTCCCCTGCCATGGGCAGGGTGTCCCAGCAGACCAGTTTGCTCAGAAGTCCATCCAGCCTGGCCTTGAACAATTCCAAAGATGGGGAGTCTGAAACCTCTCCGGGCAACAATTAACCAATCCCACCCTGAAATGAATCCAGCCAGGTTATGAACACTTCTTATTATCACTCTCCACAACTCCCTGAAGGGAGGTTGTAGCCAGGTGGGGCTTGGTCTCTTCTCCCAGGCACTCAGCAATAGGACAAGGGGGCACGGGCTTCAGCTCTGCCAGGGGGAATTTAAGTTGGATATTAGAAAGAAATTCTTTCCAGAGAGAGTGATCAGGCATTGGAATGGCCTGCCCAGAGAGGGGGTGGATTCACCATCCCTGGAGGTTTTTAAACTGAGATTGGACGTGGCACTGAGTGCCATGATCTGGTAAACAGACTGGAGTTGGACCGAGGGTTGGACTTGATGATCTTGGAGGTCTTTTCCAACCCAATCAATTCTATGATTCTATATGGAGAGGAGCCCAGGCCAAGCCCAAACGAGCCAAGCTCGAATGTTCCAACGTTTCCACCAAAGAAGATTGGTCCAAATGCAAGGGCAGCATCCAGCTGAGTGTTCCCATGGCCAGCTCTGCCTGCACACCCCTGAGCTCGGGGTTCTGCTCAGAGCCACCAGGGCTTTCAGCAAGGCCATCCCTGTGCAGAGCTCTGCATCTCAGGCTTCCACTGCTCCACACACTTCAGGTTCAGCTAAATCAGTCATTTGCACTAGAAAATTCTGCAGAAAATTACCCTGAGAGTAAATTTAAGAAAAAAATGAACCAATAAAAAAAAAAAAACCACAAAAACAAAAAAAAAAAAAGACCACCACAAAAAAACCAAACCAAACCAACCAAAAAAAAACCCAACAACAACAAAAAAAAACACCCCAAACAAGACACAACAAACCAGCTCCAAATCAACCAAATAACAAAAAAAAGTATGTACTTGGGCAACATTCCCAGGGATTTGCTGAGCTGGGATGTTGATCAACCCAACCACCTGCTACAATCAACGTTTCTTCGGAGTTGGCTGCTCTAAGTAAAGGAGCTTTGAGACACCTTTGCTCTGGCTCTGATGAGGTTCTGTTGTGTGTGAATGTCCCAAGTTCATTCCACAGTCACTTACAAAACAGTTTGCCTTGTAAAACATCATAAAATGCTGTCACAGAGGACTACACCATCATCTCTGGCCTGAGCTGAGCCAGTGATGGGGACACCATGAGCAGGCCCTCACAGTGCACTCCATGCTTTTCCAACCCATCTCCTTCCCAGCACTCTCCTTCCCCACCGAGCTGTTCTCAGAATGCCCTGATGGTGCAGCTCGAAGGCTGCTTTTCATAAACTCCTGATGAGTCCTCCTGCAGTGCCAGAACCTCCTCTGCCACCCTGGGACTGAGAAAGGATTTCTCTGCACTGCTCTGTGCCAGAGTCCTCCTGAGAGCCCCTCTGTTATCTCCTGGCTCTGCAGGGAGTGCCCCACATGCCTGGGAACAGCCCTGAGCACTCTCATGCTTTCCAAAGGTCTCACTCGCTGTTTCCTTCAGCACAGGAAGGGAAATTAAAAGATCTGTTCATGACAATGAACCTTGGTTCAACCTCCACCTTCATAACTTTCAGTAACTTGCTCCAAAAGACTCATTATCTGAACACAGTCTCAGTGTCCTCGATGAAGGTCGTGATTCAGTGATTCAGGCAGGTGAGAAACGTGGGCTGTTCATCAGGGCAGGATGTAAAACCACCAGTGTCTGCGAGACATCCATCACCCCAGAATGAAGCACCCTTCAGTTTGAAGCAGGTACGATCTCCCATGGAAGTTCAAACCAAAGGTACTTCACATGCATTATTTCATTCCGTCGCAGTAATTCTGATGATGCTTCATCACCACATCAGGGTGAGAAGTCCCATATCATGACTGATAAAGGCAGCACTTGGGGACCCAAGCTAGAGCAGTGACCCTGCTGGGCTCGCCTCCTGTGGAATGGCACAAAAGGCGGACTTGTGCCAAAGAAATTGTCCTCCAAGTACTTTAATTCCTATTTTGTGTCGGTGGGAAGTGATTCACTTGCAATCATTCAGTAACTCAACACAAAGGGGGTTCAGCCAAGCACACGCCTTAATTCACCAGTGCTTCCAAGACACCGTGAGATCCTGGAGCAGGGAATTTGTAAGGACAAGAGGTGAAAGGAAAAGCTTTAAGACTGTCGAAATGCAGCAGTTGCCATTTGCTTCCACACAGAACAACCTGGGACAGGGTGCCTGAGCCAGAGCTGCGATGGCTCCCACACTGCAGTGTCCCCAAAAAGCCTTTAGGGCCTTGAAACCCCATCGTGGAGAACTTCCATGCCGGGAAAACCTTCCACTCACCAGGCTGAGGTAGAGGAGGCTCCTCTTTAACTGGACTGGGGGACAGTTCTTCTTAAGGAAAGGCTTTTACTTTGTTATTCCAAACTACTTCAGTGAGGATAAGGAGAAAATTCATTCCGTGAGCAGCTCAGTCAAAAGCCAAATGAACAGAAACATGGACCAGCAGAGCAGAGAGGAGCTTCCAGTCTGGGTTTCAGAGACCACTTGTTGAAGGGATATGGGAAAAGGAGGTTTAGATTTTTTTTACTGTTTAAAAAAGCTCCGTTAAAAAGAAGTAAAAATATATTGGAGGGATGTCAGAGGTACTTACAGATTTTTCTTCCATTTTAATTCCCTTTCAAAAAGAACACAGTTAATTTCACTGCACAGAGAGAAAAGGTTGGACCTGTATTGACAAAGTTGTCCACAAGAGTCTGGTTTAAATGCACATCTTCGCACCCACCTCCAGCATCACCTGCAGGAAAGACAATTTTTAGAAGTTCTAAGTGCACTGAGGTCACTGTTGTCATGGTGGCATCACATCCTGACAGACCCAGACTGACACCTCTGTGATTACCCAGCTCCGGCTGTTCATGTCATACCATTAAATCACATTTAGCCATTCACTCTCTAAGAAGAGCAGCGAGAAACACACAAGAATTGTAACAGCTGCTAAACTCACACCAACCTGCACCAAGGTGGAAAACTTTACTTTTAAAAAAGTAATAAATATCTTTCTTTCCTTATTTTCCCTGTTCAATAGGGTTCTTATAGGAGCTCATGAATGGAAGAACCAAAACAGTGAAAGAAGTTGTCAAACTTGGAAATCCAGATTGGAGTGGAACCTCAAGAGACTCCTCTAGTTTGGATTAGTGCCCGAACTCTGAGATGCTTATTTTAATTAAAGTATGACGGCTTTGTTCTTTTTTGTCCTCACACTGCTCTTGCATCAGCACCTGTATCCTAATCTCTTAATTTTTCAAACAACTTCATGAGGTAAAGAAGCAAATACTTTAAGTTCAACCTGTTGTGACTTCCTCTATATTCCGCTTGCAACTCCACTCCGAGGTTTCATCCTAATTCCCTCAAACCGTGTCAGGCTTTGGGGGAAATGGCTTTGTTGTGCCATTCCTCAGTGTTCCGAGCCAGCAGAAGGCTCATTCCCCACGGATGAATCCCTTCCAGAGGTACCAGGAGCTGCAGAGCCACCAGCCCTGAGTCCTGCAGCACTAGATGGCACCCGAGCATTCGGCTCTGGGGCAGCCCCTTGCTCACCCACAGCTCAGAGCAACACAGGGACCCCAATTTTAGTCAGCTGGAGAGGGGGGATTTTTGAGTCCATGCATGGGAATGTGGCTTAGAAAATGCCAGCTCATAAAGCAGCTCTACATTTATAAATAAAATAACTAAATTGTTGTTCTGCTCAACATAATTATTAGTTATCTAAAAAAATAATAATAATTAGAAGTGAGGAAGGAGCTTCATTCACTGCAAGCACTTGTAAAACAACCTTTAGATTAGAAGGAAAATACTATGTTGACACGTTTCTTCACTTCGTGCCTCTGATCAGTCCAGAAAAGGTTGTGACTGATTTCTGAAACCTCACCGAGTGCCTTTGTAAGTGCTGGACGAGTGGGCAGAGTTGATGGCACGCCAAGGTTTGGTTGTCCTGGAACAATAAGGTCTCTGCCCTGTTCTGCCAAACAGATTGGTGGGGTCAAGGAGGCACCATTGTCTGCAGACAGCCCCCGATGGGGAGATCCAGCCCCTGGTTTGAGAGATCCAACCCCCCCAATAGGGAGATCCAGCCCCATAATGGGGAGATCCAGCCCCCCCGATGGGGAGATCCAGCCCCTGGTTTGAGAGATCCAACCCCCCCAATAGGGAGATCCAGCCCCATAATGGGGAGATCCAGCCCCCCCGATGGGGAGATCCAGCCCCCATGATGGGGAGATCCAGCCCCACGGATGGGGAGATCTAGCCCTCATGATGGGGAGATCCAGCACCTCGATGGGGCGAACCAGCCCCACAGATGGGGAGATCCAGCCCCCACAATGGGGAGATCCAGCCCCACGGATGGGGAGATCCAGCCCCACAGATGGGGAGATCCAGCCCCCACAATGGGGAGATCCAGCCCCATGGATGGGGAGATCCAGCCCCACAAATGGGGAGATCCAGCTCCCCAGTGGGGAGATCCAGTCCTCTGATGAGATCCAGCCCCCCAATGGGGAGATCCAGCCCCCTCGATGGGGAGATCCAGCCCCCCCCATGGGGAGATCCAGCCCCCCAGTGGGGAGATCCAGTCCTCTGATGAGATCCAGCCCCCCAATGGGGAGATCCAGCCCCCTCGATGGGGAGATCCAGCCCCCCCCATGGGGAGATCCAGCCCCCCAGTGGGGAGATCCAGCCCCCAGCAATCAATAAGAAGGTCAAAACCGCCAAGGAAATCCATAGCAGGGCAAGGAAATGAGGCCACTGCAGGTCAGGGATTACCCAGGAGGTACTTGCTCAAAGCACATGTCGAACCAAAGCAGAAATTCCATTTAGGACTTCATCCAGAGCAGCCAAGGATTTGAAGGAAGGGATCTGCACAGGGAGTGGGTCACAGCATCCCGCCCAGAACTCTTACACAAACAATATTCTCTTTTGTGGAGCAGTGATGAAGCAGGATGTTCCGTCCTGTCTCTAAATTACTGCCACAAAATCGTGTAACGGCACAGAAAGAGCAATACCAAGATACGAGCGCATTGTGGGTACATTCAGGCACACTCCAGATCAACTAAAGAATAAAGGATCACAGCAAACAAACAAGGAAAGTTATTTTATGGTGGTATTATGAAAAACAAGACCCGTAGATAAGGACAGCTTAGGAAGCAGAGAAATTGGAAGGGAAAACAAGGTTATACAAGCAGTAACAAATGTGTTATTGTTTTATTTAAAATAATAAAAAGCAGAGAGGTCTAGGCCTTGCTAAAGTTTAAATCCAGTGTCTGAACTTGATTTTACAAACCCCATGTAAGTTACACCAGGGTACATGAGGTCAGAATTGGAGCCAAAGAACCCAATCTCTCACCAGATCAACACCTTAGCAGGTGGTCAGGGCAGTCCAGCTGGAGAAGGGGCTCAAATTTTCAGTGAGCTAAGACACACTAATCTTTCACTTCTGCAGACCTGCATTCAAAACCTCAGACCATGAACTAAAATTAGCCTGCTGCTTTCATTCTAGTCCCCACTTGCATGCAGCACAAAACCACCATAAAAAAGTGTCCTGCCTGGCAATGTCTGAGGCAGGCCCAGCTTTGGGATGGCAGGAGATGTTCTGAGTTAGGGCTGAAGATCAGGGGCCCAGCTGTGTTTAGAATGTGATACTCTCTGCCCACACTAGGCCTGCCAAAGCCAAACGGTTTTTTTTCTCCTTGATTTCTGCAAGTGCCAAAATTAAAAAGAGAGAAAGGAAAGGAAAAAATGACAGAATGAATCACTGCAGTCACTGATTCACACTGTCCATCTGTGGTCAAGGCAGTCGTGTTGCATGGGATGTAAGTTTGCACAGGTTTTTTTACAATATACAGTTGTGGGTTTGGTTGCTTTTGATCGGTTTGGGTTTTTTTCTTTAACACAGTGCATTGCAATGGTCACGCTGCTAAACCGGGTCTATCACTTTTGACATGAGCTAAATGAAAACAACAGAAGGTTCTCCCCCTCAAGTGACTGTCCCAGCTTAGCTGACTAATGACCCAACCTGGAAAGAGCTTCAATTTGTTAACATAAAATTTTCCTCGTTATCCATGACAGTTCAATGCACTAAATAAAGCTAATCAGCCTTGGGTCAATGAGGGAACCCCATGTCCCTCTAGAAGTGAGAATCCAAAGGAGGGCTCCTGAACTGTGCCCCCAGCCCTCTAAAACCTTTTCCTAGTGGGACAGGGGGTTTTTGCAAGTAAAGTTTCTCTCATGAATGATGAAACTTCCAGCCAAACTGGGGAGGGAAAAATAAGGTCTTCAGTGCATACAAGGGTCGCATTGACATGAGCAGCTCCGGGCAGGTCTGACACCTCTAAGGGCAATGTGACAACACACAGGACCGAGTTACAAGGAAATAAGAAGGAATCGACTGATACAGGAGTGCAATTAATTGTCCTGTTCGACAATTCCGAGCCACAAACCACCCAACTGCATCACATCCCAGCATTCGGGGGGATGAGCTGACTGGAATGAACCAAAGGGGGACCCCTGCTCTGCCAGCCCAAACACAACCCCCACCTGAGAGCAGCAGCAGCCGCTGGTCAGCCCAGGAAACTCTCTTTTTTCCTCGCCCTTTTGCCAAAGCAGTTCTTCTCCCCAAGAGCAATTCTCGCTCTGAGGCCAAGGTGGTGCTCAAATATAGTGAGTAACAACCACCTTCCTCAGAAGGTACCTGTTCCAAGTCTACCCCTTGGGATGCATTCCAGAGGGGCAGGAGCCACAGCCGTTTCCTCCCCAGAGGACTGACCTTTATACAAAGCAGCTCGTACAGAATGGACGGGAAAATGGGCACCGTCAAAACACGTGGATTAAAAATTCCATGTTCTACAAATTCACCAGCTTAGCTGGAAACCACATTTCCTAAAAAAACCCCCTGTTGCTCGCCTGGACCGTGCTTTGAGAATAGCTTCTGATTAAGAAGGTTTTGCTAACTTCTAAGTAAACATGGCAACCTATCCAACTCTGTTCTGAGTCCTCACCCACCTGTTTTTGGACCGTATAACCCTAGAGTTTGCTTCAGTTCCAAAGATCCCAGAAAAAGGTGTTCAAATGAACACACCAATAAGAAATCTGGAATTTCCCTGCCGCTGGTGTGCTGATACACTGAACTGTCCTCAGTAATGGGTGGACTTCAGTGGTTATTGTGGTGTCTCGTAGGCTCAGTGCCTCCAGAAACTCCCTCCTCAGGAAGGGGAAAGCCTGAGGGAGATGCCCAGGGTTGCAGAGCAGAAAGAGCTACAAAACCCAAGGAATAAATAACAAATAGAGCCCAAAACTGGCCATGGAGATGTTTAAGCTGCACCTTTGCAACATGCTCCCTCTGTTCCCGTTGGTCACAGAAAACTGGGAAGCCAAGAACGCTCCCTGTGGACTGAGCACGTTGGGCAGCAGAGGGGGGCGGTTCTGCGGCCCTGTTTAAGTGGGCACATAACCTGTTGGTTCTTAGAAATGTTTTCAAGTGAGAAGTCAAGTGGTTTTTTGGATTCATTTGAAAATAAAACTTGCAATGCTAAAAATGGACAAGCCCCTTCTGGACAGTTCTGGTTTTGTCTCGGGTTCCCAGTGGTTAATGATGCTGTGTTGGCTCAATGCATGAACATGCAGAAGCAGCAAAGCCTCCTAAAACAGAGGCCAAGAAGTCCGACTGATACCCTGATTAGACAATACAACAAAATCCCCACCGAGCTCTTTAGAAAAAGCCCTGAACACCACGAAAGCAAAAAAAAAAAAAAAAAAAAAAAAAAACAACACA
>VWZG01010431.1:14459-54986 GCA_013396735.1 Grallaria varia | reverse complement strand
GCGGGAGAGGCAGCCCCGCCGCGGGGGGGGGGGGGGGAATGTGGCCCCTGGAGGCCAAAGCAAACAAGCAGCGACACCTGCTCTCCATCTTTGTTTGAACCCTGATACCCAGACACGTGGAAGCTGGACTCTCACAGGATTCAGTGGTAGCTATATTCTTCTCTGTTTATCTCTCTCTTTCTTTAGTTCTTCTCTTTCTCCTTATCTTCTCTCTTAATATTTTGGATAACATGGGACTGAATGGGTAGATGTTGCTAAGTTGTATGGGTTAGCATCTGCTAAGTCAGTGCTTTGTGGAATGCTTCATTTTGGTTGTATGTGACCCTTTAAGCTTTTGCCAAGAACCTTTATTTCCTAGAGTTCACCAGTAAAGTACCTCTGGAGAAAGTGTGTGTGGTGTCTTCTCCTTTGCGCTCTCTCTTAAGTTATTAAAAGAACCAAGGGTTCTTCTAATATTTCCAGAGGATGAATGTTGTTGGAGCCTTTTATATTTTTAAAGTAAAACCCTTTGGTGAGCTTGTAGCTCTAAGTCCAGGGTCTTGCAGGATGTGATTTAAGGAATGTAAGGATACTTCTTTCCGTGATGTAAGATAAGGTCACTGCACTTCCTAATGATGCCTTTGATTAGATGGTTATGGTAGATGAAGAAGAAGCACAAAAACTGCTGCATATAGGAACAAGGTACATCAATACTTCTTAGTCTTTCCTATTACAAGATTATAGATATATTTATCAAATAGAAGTACAGATATCTGGCATAAAATTATATCCTAAATGTTCCAGCATTATGGGTTTTTTTTTGGATCTAGCTAGGATCCTGTAAGTCCTGACCAACTAATTGAGTAATATGGGATTATCTGTGATGATATCACTACAATGAAATCATAGACCTTCTATTTCTCTCAAAAAAACCCACCCACTACTACTGGGTACATTTTTGTACCCAGATATCTTGGTCATGTTTAACAATGGAATTCAAATTCAGACGACTTTTTTTAACTTAACATTTAGGGCTAGCTTGATCTTCTCTGATCCTGACTGTTGTGGTTTAACCCCAGCCAGCAGCCAAGCACCACACAGCCACTTGCTCAGTCCCCCACCAGCAGGATTGGGAGACAATCAGAAGGTAAAAGCTGGAAAACTCATGGGTTGAAGTAAAGACAGTTTAATTGGAGGAAAAAAAAAAAAGGCCACACATGCAAGCAAAGCAAAACAAGGAGAGAATTCACTGCTTCCCAAGAGAAATCAAGTTCAGCCATCTCCAGGGGAGCAGGGACCCATCACGTGTAATAGTTACTTGGGAAGACAAATGTCATCACTTCAAATGTCCCCCCATTCTTCCTTCTCCCCACTTTATATAGTGAGCATGATGTCATTTGGTATGGAATACCCCTTTGGTCAGTTTTGGGTCACCTGTTCTAGCTGTGTCTCCTCCCACGCACGCCCATCTTCCTCACCAGCGTGGCAGTACAAAAAGCAGAGAAGACGTTGGCTCAGCAATAACAAGTGTCTATATTGTCAACCCTGTGTCCAGTACAAATCCAAAACACAGCCCCATACCAGCTACCGAGAAGAAAATTAACTATACCCCAGCCCAAACTAGAACACTGGCCTTTGGACTCTATTCAGCAACTGGTGACGTTACCTGTGCCTTATCTAACTTTAATATCTTGGACAGAAGACACTTATTTAAAAATCCCATCTGAGAATGGTGTTAGTGCTCAGAAAGATAAAGTAGAGGGAGTTTTTTTCAGTTATTAACTGCCTCTCTGACAAGTAGGCCATTCAGCCACAGCAGCAGGATCTGTGATACTGCTCTAGTAATGATCCTGAGTGGCATTAGAACCTGAGTAATTGTAAAGAGAGGCTGCAATTGAAAAATTATGTTTGCATTGTAGTAGTCAGTAATATGAGGGGCACATCCCATTCCCTACAGGATAGACCTCCTCTTGCTCTCAATTAGATGAATTTCAATAGACTATGATTTTTTCCTTATATGACATGTTCTAAAGCTTCAATTAGATTTGCTTATCAGAGGAACTAGAACACACGCTGCATGTTTAATGTTAAGAGAATGAATATATTGTATTCCTTGTAGCATGTTTGCTGTATTACAGGATAGTATTACACTTTGCTTTTCAGAGCCTTTGTAATTGTCTGACATACTAGAAAAAAAAGATCATCCTGTGCATGTTAGCCTTTCTTGTGAATCAAGGAGCTACATGACCACTGCACAAGCAGTAACTAGCCTGAGAGCTACAAGACAGAAACACGGAATTTTCCCAAGACTATACACTTAGTAGCAACACCTAGGTCCAATGCTGAAATGTGGAAGACAGTGATTGGTTGTTGCTATTGAAACTCTTATGGGGTAGGTTTTTCGGTTTGTGTTGTTTTTGTTTTTGTTTTGTTTTTTGGCTATTGTTGGGTTTTGTTTTGGTTTTGGTTTCTTTTTTTCCCCTCTTATAGTTCCGAAAAAGGCAGGCCTTGATGTTCTCATTTAAGACTTATTCTCTGAAGAATTATTGACTCTGTACGCATCAAAATGCTTGACTCTTTGAGGTGTGTGATGTAGCATTGAACACACTACTCTTTTTTAATTCTCAAAAATATGAAATCTAGGATTTGTGCAGTTTTTGCAACTGAATGCATACTTATTTATATACATATCAAGGATCACTGTCTTTAGATTATTTAAAAGACTGATGGGCGAGTTTCAAAACTTCAGAATGACAATGGATAGTCATTAATTAATATTACACGGTGCTAATAATTAGTTCCCATACATTATTCATCATTGTCTTTCCATATAGAATGCAATTAGTCATTTAAGACTCTATGTACAGTTACCTGTGATTATGCTACTCCAGGGAGTTGTTGCTATAAGTTAACACTGATGGCTGTGGTCATTAAAGGTCTTAGATGTGGAGATCAAAGTGATGAGGCTTGAAAGCTCTCAGTGAGGAAACTAATGTGCTTCTACTTTATTCCCCACTTTTCCAGTTTCATTGTTTTATGTTCCTCAGCCTCCTCCAAAGACAGAAATGGAGAGAATCTATCTGCTTCTCACATAGCTCATCTTAATCTTTTTGAAACAGGACTCATTCTGGTTTTGTCAGTCATTTTCCTTCTTCATTCTGCAGAATCATTCTTGTTACGCCCGACGCCCTTCTGCAGAATGTTTATCTTTTCTTTCTGTTTTCATCCTTTGTTCTCATCTTCCAGCATCTTCCAGCTTTTACTATGTACATGCTTTCTTGTACCTTGTTTGCACAACTACACCACAAGACCCTATTTGTCTTTATGGAGTTGCCTGCTATTTATACCTAGTGGCACTGTGGTGTTAACAAAAGCTTGTGTACAGTTACCTGTAATGCATGGTCCTATGCCTTGATTCAATGGAAGCTGTGGTGATCTAACCTTGGCTGGCTGCCAGGTGCCAACCAAACTGCTCTCTTAATGTGAGACTCTGGATTTGAATCTCACAGAAGATTGTTTAATTATTGGGTTGGGACCAACTCAAGTGTGGGGCAGAGGGGAAAGGGCCAGGCCAGAGCCCATATGGCAGCCATGGAACCCACCTGGCCAGTCTGCAGTCTCATGGGGCCAGCCCCGCAGCCGCTGTCAATCAAAAGGGCAGCCTGGAAGCCCCCCCTGCACTACACCCCCTGGAAATCCTAACTCAGCCTCTGGTGGGTTACACCACCCCTCAGTCTGGCCTGGATGCCCAGAGTGGCCAGTAAGCCACAAGCTGCACCTGGGAGGAGTGGCAACAGGGTGCCAGAACACATAAAACCAGAAACATGTGCCTCCATTCTCTCTTCTGGGTCCTGCCACCTACCTTGTGAAGCTGGACTTCCACAGGGCTCTTTGGTGGTAGCTATTTAATAATCTATTTTTCTCTTATTCTCCTCTATTACTCTCTCTCCTAATCTCTTTTCTCTTTCTTTCTTTACTCTTGTTTCTTCTCTTAAACTCTTTTCTTAATATTTTGGGTAACTTAAAACCAATGGGTTGGATTTTTCTAAGTTGTATGGATTAGCATGTGCTAAGTCATAGCTTTGGTGAAATGTTTTGTTCTGGTTGCATGTTACCCCTTTTAAACTTCTGACAAGATTCTTATTTTCTCCCGTATTTCATCTAAAATTAAAAATATTTCCTGAGAAAATCTGTGCACTGTTCTCTCTTTACACTATCTCAAGGTATTAAAGAACTGAAGGCTCTGCAAAGGTTCATTGGGAAAACTTTTGGAGCTTTGTATATTTTTAAAAGTAATATGTCTGGGTGAGCTTGTAGCTCCAGACCCTGCATCTTACACCCCATCAAGTGGTGAAAATGCAGTGAAAAAGTTCATGGGTCATCGTAAGGACAGGGAGATCACTTACAAATTACTGTCATAGATGAAAAAGACTCAGATCACGAAATGAATTTAATTTATTGCCAGTCAATAACAGAGTAGAGTAGTGAGAAGCAAAAACAAAACCAAAAACACCTTTTCCCATCCTTCTCCTTCCTAGGATCAACTTCACTCCTAACTATTTTACCTTTTCCCTCTCTCTGAGTAACACAATGGGGAAGAATATGGGGTTGTGGTCAGTTCTTAACACCTTGACCCTGTGACTCTTTCCTCCTCACAGTGTTCCCCTGCTCCAGTGTGAGGTCCCTCCCACAGTGACTGGACCTTCTCGCCTTCCTTCTGTGCTCACCTTGATGTCCTGCAGGGTTGTTTCTTTCCTGTTTTTATAGCTCCTCTTTTGTGGCAGCTATACAGAATTTTTAACTCTTTCTTAAATACGTTTTTATAAGGAAAAAAAAAAAAAAGAGCAAGAGAGAGAGGTGTTACCACCATTGCTGTTCTCACAGAAGCCACCCTGCAGCCCTCTTCAACCAAAACGTTTACACATAAACCCAATATAGAGAAAATGTCAAATAACTCTTGCTTAATCTGCTTCAGGAGAGCATGCTTTACTGAGAAGATAGTCAGGACTCCAGATAGAAGGTCACTGTTAACTGACTACTGAGCATTACGTCAGAAACCACTGAGCTGACAGACCTGACTGATTTTCATTGCCCTGAACGTAAGATAAAAAATGTGAAGAAGCATGGGAACAAGTATAAATACTGAATTTGGTACTTAGTCTTCATTTTATTTCTGCTGAGGATCACTACATTTGACTTCTAAGTGAACTGAAGAAAAAAAAATAGCCAGTCCCTATATTAAAAAAAAAAAAAAAAATCAAAACCAACCAAATTGGGTCATAGAGGATAAAGGGATTATATAATAATTTGAAATATGTGATGGAAAACAGATGCGACTTTTAAAATAATGACCCGTACAGTAAGACGAACTGCACATAGGATTTGGTTGTACTTCTGCCTAGTTTTAAAAAATAAACTGCAGTAGCCTTTTCTAGGGTATTCAGTTTTATCCTATTGTATATTTCTGACTAATATTGCTTGAATTCTTCAAATTGTTTGAAAATAAATTGCATTGGAAATCAGTTATTTAAGAACAGTAAATGAGGAATTGGGGCAAACCCTTGTGTCGCCAAGTCTGTATTTATATTTTAACATTTACTGTCCATCTCTTAAATGTTATGAATACACAGCAGTCAGATGTCACTACTCATCTACTTCAGCCCTTCAATGCTATCTGAATTAAAGTGATTTTATCCCTATCATGACTATGTATGTTATCCTGTTTATTTACCAGTCTTCCATATGGGTGTTCCTGATTACACCTATACTGAAATCAAGTGACTGCATTTCCTTTCTAGAGCTTGAGAAAACAAAAGTTTGCATGATCAGGTGTCATATAGCACTCTGGCCTTCTGACGGCTAAGTGCCTGTACATTCTGTGAAGAATCTGTACCTGTTGGAACTTGCACTTTTTGACTCAGTTGTTCTTTATTCAGCCTTGAATTTGAACCAGATATGCATCTAGTAGCTATATTTTCATACTACAGGTAGAAACACCCCCCCAACTTTCTAGTCTTTAATACACCAGTATTTCAACACTTTTCCCCTTCAAATAGTTTCAAACTTAGGAACAATTTGATCACATTATAGTTGATACTTCAGTAGTATGTTCTGATTCTTGTTAATGTGTTTTAACACCTTAATGGTGTTTTCAGGCAAGAAAACATTTTCTATTTGTTTCCTTGAAAGAAAAGTACATAAAGGTGTCAGATGCTTCTATAATTAATTTAGAAACTATATGAAGCATGCTTGCTTTGTATGATATAATTTTAAATTTTCTTATTTCTATGTAGGTATTGTAGTAAAACAAAAATTCCAAGGAAAACTATACAGCACAAAATAGTTTATTCACTAAGATCCTTTTTTGGTTTGTTTTGGTTTGGTTTTTTTAATGACTGTGCATGAGGTACATTTTGTGAGACCTTCACTGAAAATTTAGAGTGCGGTAAGAATTGCTGTAGTTAACCTAGTTTTCCGGAATAAAATGCGAGCTTCATAGTCAAATAGAAATATTTCCATCTGCAAATGGGTATAATCCATTTACCAGTGAGTATAGAAAGCTGTTCTCTGAAATCTCACTGTCCCATATGTAAATGTAAAATTGACTTTCTATTCCTTTGATGTTGCTATTGGAATCCAGGAGGTGTGCTAAACTTGACTCAAAATAACATAACCAAAACTTTTCTGGAACAGAATAATTAAACACAGTGCTCCGTATATGAAAGGTTGAAGAGAAGTGCTTTTAAAATTCCTTCCATCTCTGGGGGAAGAGATTTGTCTTTAGTTATCAGGATAAAGGATAACTGTCTGTCATATGGTTTTCTGAGTACTGAATGTATTCAGATAGATATTTAAGCATTTCAGGGGTAGATGAGGGTAATCTATTCAAGTTTTTACCTTTTCACATTAGAGTCTGAGTAAAATCTTTAATTACTTTATTGGAGTATAATGATCATCCTTACAAACTCCCCAAATAAACTTTATAAAAAAATCCTCAAGAATATGCTATTTGGCTCATAAGGAGAAATAATGTTGTAGAAGAATGTAATTTGCTATACAAAAAATAACTGTTTTGATCTTTATACAAGATGCGTTTTCTTTCAGGAAACAGCCACATGCTCCATCACAGGGTCATGCGCAGGTCTCAGTGCAGATACCTACCCCACCAAGGGCCACGGGGGATTCAGCTGCTCCACATAAGGGCTGCCTAGGCAGACCTCCCAGTGCTGCCACCAGCACATGATATAAATTCTTTTTGAGCACAGAAACCTTTAAAATCCATCTGTAATTGCAAACTAAGTTTTTCATACATTTTTCGAAATGGTTGAACATAGGCATCTGCCATCATGTCATTTCTTCTTCCCTCTTTTCCCTGTTTTTCCTGAGAATCTTCCAGAGATAATTTTGGATGCCTTTGTCAGGTATAACAAATTGTTACAGCTTGTGTGAGCCTTTTTAGCTGGTAGGAGTGCTGCTTCCTGTGCGGTGGCTACTGCAGGCCAGGCCACCCCTGCCCAGCTTTCTCTTGCTCATTAGGAATGCTGCTCCCCTGGGCTGCCACAGCCTGTGTCACACACAGGAGAGTTTCAGTGCTTCACAGGTCATATATGATGCAGAACAATAAATATACTGAAACATTCATCAGAAGACATGGGGATATGATGAGAGGGGGAATATGTGAGAGCACAGGGAACACACAAATGTTGTCTAGCACTGCTGTTTATTCCCTGTCATGTACAAGTAGTTTAAGTTCAAATGAAGTCTGTACTTAGGCTTTCCTTAGTGAAATACTTTTTTGTTCAGTACCCAAGCTTAACAAATAAACAGGGAAAAAAATTTTAAAAATCTCTAGTCTGTTTTGTCCATGTTCAGCATCAGATTCTGCTGGATTAAAAAGCTTCATTTTATATTCATTAGCCTCATCATTCATATGCCTTTATCACATCATTCAGTTTGTGCATGAAATACTTCTGGGTTTTATCTGTCATTGAATGCTGAGAACTCATACAAATTTCTGGGCACTGTCATTTTAAGTAAGCACTAATGCTTCGTGTTGACTGATGACAGTAACTGTGACCAAACATTTTCTTGATATGCTGGTAGAGAAAGTATAGGAGTTTTTAATATTTCTTATGATTGCTATAAAACTAAATGTCAGTGTTCGGAAACCTGAATTCTGGAGGGAACTCTTAAGACACTTATAAACTCATTGAATTTTTCTTTTAGTTAAAAATTACATCATTTCAAAGTAAATATATTTAAGACAAAAGTGGACTTGTTTGAATAAACATTTAATGGTATCTAATTATTTTGTGCTGAGAATTTTAAACTATACATGTTAATGAATCTGTCTATTCTGAAGCCTGTTCTGCTAAAATAGCTAGCTTTAGCTGACTTCTGTTCGTGCTTAAAAAAAAGTGGGTTCAATACTACTTCTTTTTTGTGAAGTTTATGACCAAAATTATGAAATCTACTTTCCACAAGTATTTTGTTATAATCAGTTGACATTTTTGCACTCTTTTGTTATTGTAGCCATAAGCCACTGTATTTCTGCTAAGAAATATGAAAACTTTTGAAGCTACTTTTAAAAAAAATTTTATATTAAGGTATTAACTCATCATTTAAATGAATATTTTTAAAGAGGTAAGACACAAAATAATATTAATAAACCTTGTTTTCTGGCTTTAACCTTCATGAAACAATGTAGATTCCAACTGACTACCTTTGACAAATAGACTTATGAAATAAAAAAATCTATTTCTGAAATGAACTACTTGAACTTCAGAACGAAAACTCAGAAGGCTTTGGTAGCAGATCAAGACAACACAATGTCTTTTCTGTCCTTCCATCACAGTAATTCCTTTCTGACTTCTCGATATTATCTGTGAAATAGAGGGAGAAAACGGGTTGCCGCATTGGTAACCGTCAGGTGATTTGATAGGATGGAATAAAAGACTTTCTGAGAGTAATGGATGAGACAGATAATTGAGGAGGAAAGCAGTATCAGCATCTAGAAGAACAAGCATGAAGTTAACACTGAGATTTGGAAGTAAGAAAAACTGAAGAGCACTATTGATTGCATGAGGAAAAGTGAAAGGGATAACTGCCTACTT
Source organism: Grallaria varia (assembly GCA_013396735.1). Lineage (NCBI taxonomy): Eukaryota > Metazoa > Chordata > Aves > Passeriformes > Formicariidae > Grallaria > Grallaria varia. Next base: position 45,894 of record VWZG01010431.1, on the reverse strand, counting down.
CACCTTATTGAATCACTGCAGATTATCTTTTTGCATTGTATGTTCTTTTTGCTTGCTGGTACCACTGTTTTGTCTGTGAAAAATTTTTGAGAATACCAGTTTTCTTAGGGAAGAAAAAAAAACAACAAACAATGTGTACCTGCAAAAATGCACGATAATATTTCAAATCTGTATTTTTAAGTTTTACTGTCTTAGAAATATATGAAGACTGTAAGAAAATTTATTACTCATTTTTGTGTGTCTCCTTACTATTTATTTAACTCTGCAACTTTTCCCCATTCATAAAAAGCCTGGCTACATCTTCTCAGTGATTCCTCCTAGATACTGAAAGCTGCTCATACCTCCTGCGAAGCCAAGCTGGACAAATCCCAGAGCCTCAACTACTTCTCCCAGAACAAGTGTTTCAGTGCTAATCTGCTTGGAAGGCCACTGCTGAACTCGGTCCAGTTTGTCAGTCTTTCATGTTCTGGGTATAGTATGCAGCTGTGCTCTCACAAGTGCTGAAGTAACTAGGAAAATCCTATTTCTTGATGTCCTAGTTGTGACCTGCTAGATAGCTTCCAGGGTGATGCTGACCATCTTGGCAGCCCTCACTTCTGGGTCACACTCAACTTGTGTCTACCAAGGCATCATTCCTTCAAAGCTGCTCCAAGGCAAGCACTGCTTTGTGCCTTTACACTAGTGTTTCCTGCCCCTGGGGAGGACTTGGCATTTATTATTGAACTTCATGAGATTCCTGTTGGTCCCTTTCTCTAGTGCACCCTCTCTGTGACCTACAGCACATTGACTATTTTTGCTATTTCAATGTCGTTGCAAACTTGATTGTTCATTCTATGTTCTTCTGAGGGTTGTAGATAAATATATTGAACTGCTCATTCTAATGGTGCATTTTACTGAAGCAGGTTGCAAGTAGTTGCTTCTTCATTGTCAGTGATAGTTATCAATATCATGTAGGAATCCCAGTCATGAAGTGATAATATTTTCTTCAGACATTTTGCAAATAGGCAACCATTTAGTTTTTTTCCTGAATTTCTTTTGTGTCCTTTAATTCTCTGCCCTGAGGTTAAGGATTCTTTCATGTGTATAAAGGCTAGGAGAGTGGTAGTATTCTGGTATAGGTTCTTAGACCCTAAAAAAGAAAACAATTTCTGTTGCCTGTTTTCCAGTAATTGTTTGTTTGTAGAAATCTGGAGTTTGAATCTTCTTGAACAGGAAGAAAGTTACTGTTGTTTAACTGTAGAAGGATGCTTTGCTAATTTGCCTTGAAAATCTGTGCTTAATTATTTAAATGTTTAAACTGCTGTCTACCCCTTAACTGCCATTAGCAGAACGTTTTTATCACTGCTACAACTTACTGCTGCCCATCTTCTTCCTTCTTTTACCAGATGCAGTACCTTTACTTGAGTACCTTTTACTAAGAATTTTATAGTTATATAATTGCGAGTAGCAAGTTGATATGTTCAGTTTACATATTTTACTTTCTAGATTTTCTTTGTGAAGTAGTGCTTATAGATATCAAAAAATTGTGCTACCTGCTGTTACTGAGCATCCCTCATAAAATAAAAGCATGTTTGTTTTCTCCTTTAGGATTCCTGCATCCCTTTTGCTCTTCCTTTAAGTTGCTGACTCTTCTTCAGTAATGCGTTCCTACAGATTACTGGTTACAAAATTTGGGGAAAAATATTATTTTCCTTCTTGCATTTCTTCTGTTTATTTAGCATATTGCACAACCAAAAAATACCCAAAAGGTGACCATTGTATCTTCTTTTATAGCTGTTACCTTTATAATGATTGACGAGACATTAGATGTTTTATATCAGCACTACAATGGTGAATGCTACTCATGTCATGACCCACTTGGTAGGGGTTGTGATGGTTTGTTGTCAGTTCCTGCTATGCTGAACAAAGACACCAGTCCAGGTATCAGGGAACTCTTATGGTTTTATTGTATAGTTGCCTTAACTCCAGCAACCAGCCCACTATTTAGACTCAAAAAGCAGTGGCTAACAAGCCCTTAAATTTTACAGTACAGTTCTCAAAAGTGATGGCTAACAAGCCCTTAATTTTTACACTACAAATCAATAAGCTCTCAACTCCCACAACAAACTTCTCAAAGGTGCTGGCTAATGAGCCATAACAGACTTGCACAAGTTCCCCATTCCCACAATAAACTTCAGTATGGAGTATGGGAATGTCATAGTTGCACTTTGCTCAGGCAAAGCAAAAGAGGAGAGAAATAAAGGTGGAAAAGAGAGAAAGAGAACAAAGAAGATCATCGGTCCCTAGATCCTGTGTTGGTCCTGCTTCGTGAATGATCTGGAGCTGTGATAATGAGACAAAGAAAGAGAAAGAGGAAAAATACTTGGATGACAAAGCTAATATGTCTAGAATTACCTTGTCTGATACTGATTTGCCTGTTGAATTAAGGAAGTGTATTGGCTCTAGCTGAAAAGGAGCTCCTTTTCCCCACAACAGCCCTCACGGTACTTTCAATTGGTACCTAGAAAGGTGTTGACAACACACCGTATTTTGGCTACTGCTCAGCAGCATTGGCAGAGCACCAGCTCTGTCTCTTCAGCATTCCATGCCCCATCAGAAGGCTGGGGGTGGGCAAAGTATTGGGAGGGGACATAAGTAGGCCAGCTGACCCAAACTGATCAACGGGATGTTCCATACCATACGACCATCATCTCAAATATAAAAGCTAAGAAATATTTATTTAGTTACAATTCTTGCCTTCCAAAGAAATTGCTCTGCATGCTAAAGCTCTGCTTCCTGGGAAATGGCCAGACATTGTTTGTTGATGGGAAGTAGAGAATAAAACCTTTGGTTTCTTTTTCTTTCCTTGTTTTAGTAAACTTCCTTTTCTTAAACTATGATTTTTCTTCCATTTTATTTTCTTTCCCCTGTCCAGCTGAGAAGGGAAAGTGATAGAGCAGCTTGGGGGGCACCTGGCTTCCAGCTAAGGTCAACCTCCCACAGAAAGTCTCAAATCTGCATCTTCAATGACTTTATACAATTCAGGATTGGTTGCATGGTTTTTTTGAAGACAGCAATATATTTGAAGACAGCACCAAAGACAAAGACAGTGTGATTGATGTACTTAAGAATGCTTCTAGCTGGGACAAATTTCAGCAGGCATTAGTTTGACTAAAACACTGTTTCTCTTCATGGTTAAAAACTAAAAAAATAAAAAATAAAATAGGAGTGCATAAATTCTAGCATTTTGAGGGGCACCTTTTTTCTTCATTGGAAGTCCATTTTGCAGTGTAGTCATGGATCATTGATGACACTGCACAAGGCATATTTGTGAGGGAAGGACTTAAGTGATTGATAAAGTAAGGAGAGTTTTCAAGAAGTACTTTAAATGCATATTCACAATTACTCATGCATTTTCAAGTAGGGTAAATCAGAGTGAGAGCTTTATTTTTAAAGCATGAAGCCCTCAGCTTTAACTGTGGAGGGAAAGAAATACCTGTGTGGTGTTGAAAGGAGAGAGTAGTCTGGATTTTGTTACATGAGGTCCCACTGAAATTTACTTTTCTTGTGTTGTCTGTATTAAAATTAGGAAAAAAACAAAAGCTCAGCACTGTAGTGGTATATATTTGTCTGCACATACATTTTTACTCTATGGAAAAAATCCATTCATGAATATCTACCTTATTTTGTGAGCAGTGCTTGAAGCACTTATATTCTGGTTTATTTCTGTTTGAAACTCTGTGTTGGGAAGTAAGCATACTGACAGAAAGAAGGGAAGCTGTAGTTTGAGCTGGTCTCAGGATAGTAGCAACCTTCCTAACCTTCAGAGAGGGCATAAAATCTAAAAGAAAAATATTGTGAGGGAAACTTATGGACACCACGAACTGACCAATATAATCAAGGTAATGCCATTTATTGTTGAGAAAACACCCCTTAAATAACCCAGATAGCACACACAGTGCAAACCACCCTGTGACTGGTTAATACGAATAACACACAACTCTACTGGTGTAAAATAAAGTCCTTGTGACTTCTCTCTGTGCTGTTGTTTTTCAGTTCTTCTGCTGCAGTTTCTGTAAGTTTACATTCCTCTTCACTGTTGATCTCCACAGAGGCTTCTTACAAGCAGCTTTTCACTGCAGTCTTAAAGGCCTGGCAGCATAACTGCATCTAAAGCACTGAGGTCGCGCATATGTCCATTTTCTGCAAGAAGTTTCCCAACAGAAAAATGCATTTTTATCTCTGTGTACCAGGCAAAAGAAGCATTTCCCTTTAGGTGTGAAAAAGAAATCACAGTTTACTGATGAATTACTTTCAAACTGGTACTGATCAAACAGATCAAGTGCATTCTCAGTAAGTTTGCAGACGACACCAAGGTGAGTGGGAGTTTTGATCTGCCAGAGGGCAGGAAGGCTCTGCAGGGGGATCTGGACAGGCTGGACTGCTGAGGTCCCTTGTATGGCGTTCAACAAATCAAAGTGCCTCTATCACTCTCTACCTGAAAGGAAGTTGTAGCAAGGTAGGGGTTGGTCTCTTGTCCCAAGTAACAAGCAAGATAATGGCCTCAAGTTGCACCAGGGAGATTTAGATTGGATAGTAAGAAAAGATTTCTTCACTGAAAAGTGAAGTGGTTGAATCACCGTCTCTGAAGCTGTTTAAAACTCTCATATGATTGCAGATTCTTCTTCTGTGTTCTGCTATAGTGTGCTATTACCATGAAAGATTCTCAGGATGGCAGTCTGCCTTAAAACAGCTGAGATGTATGATGAGACACTGATGCTGACCTAAAAATCTGTTTCCCACCCAGTTCTGTTCTTTCTTGAGCTTAATATATTCTGCAGTAAACATGTCAGCCTCTTCAATATTCAGTCTTTTCATTTTATTTAAAAATATTAATATCTAGTTAACTGTTGATTGGAAGTTTTGATGGATTTTCTACTGATATGTAATTTCTGTATCAGTAAGCATATGTCAGCACTATGTACAAGGGATGTGACCTTACTAAAGAAAGAGAACTACAAGATTACACTGTGTATTAGCACATTGAAAAAGCTTGTTTAATTGAATGATGTTTGTTATTTTTCCTTGCAACCACTTTTCCTGAAATGATGAGGTAACAAAGAATAGCAATATAGAATTGTTGTATGAAACATGGTAGTATGCTATAAATGTTTGACCTTTTAATCTTTTAAGCAATAAGGCACTCCAGGGTGTGCTGTTGAAGCATAATATTAACACAGCTCACCTACACTGAGTTTAGTATGCATGCTGATATCATACAGTAATGAGCACCCTGGAGTGTTTTACGGAAGTGCAAAATGCCAGATAAATTGTTAGAGGGGATTTCTTATGTCAATAATTTTTTAAAATGAACAGCGCAAAGTTATATTTAAAAACAAACAAACAAAAAAGCATACTTAACCATGAACAGCTCTTAAACAAATCCAAAGTTTTTCTAATTATTATTATTTATATCTATTTTTGGCATTCAAAGCCAAATTAGCCTAGGAAATGTTGCCATAAGTCGTAGTATAAATATATAGTGGTAAACAATGCCTGTCTGGAGAGAGACTAATTGAAATAGATAAGCTACCTAGTTTTGTATATAAACGTAATTTCTAAATAGGACAAAAGACATATGCAATCACTTTCTTTCCAGGGTTGTGTATTCTCAAACTACTGAGTAGCTCAGTAACATTGACTTATTACTTCCCAGTGTTTTGACACAAATGTATTTTGTTATCTCTTCCTTGTGTTTTACTATGTCCCTTTCCACCATTACTTGATAACCTCTTTTTTCATTTTGCCTCTTTAGCGTGCTCTTTTTATATATAGATTTCCCTTGCCTCTTTCTGTTCAGTAAATACCCTAATAAAATTTAGAAACAAGAATATAGAAAAAAAATCACCTAATAATGTATTTGGAAATCCTTCTTTGTAGACCTGAATCTGTCTTATACTTTTATGCTATAGCCATGTAGACCAGGCTTCTTAGAGAGTACAATGTACCAGATTGCAAAGATGGTTCAGGTCTTGTAAATGTAGGGAGAAATATTTCCAAAAGAACAGAAAGACAATAGGATACCTGTTGTTAAACTACTGTATGAGTTTCTGCGTGCTCCTCTGTGGTGTCACAGCCTCTCCCTCAGCCACATCTCTGATAGTCTGTAATAAAACCCAATTATTCTGCCGATCGTCAACTTGGAAGTAGCTATCTCTTTAACCTTTGAGTGCTTACGTTTAATGGTTTATTCTCTGAGCTATACTACTTGAACTGTAACTGTAACTTTTCTATGCTTTTCAACCATTTTTTAGGATGTTAATGGTGCCACAGGAAAATTCTACAGGAATGCACGGAAAGAATTGCGACCTGACCACAGCATGACACAGAATACTACTGAGCAGCTTCCAAGTAGGACAAAGATCCAGGAAGTGTCATATGTAAAGCTGGGTAAGGAACACAAAGCTGACTTCACAATTATTGCCTGCTCTACCAGAGCACTCTGCATGCCAGCATTGGAGCATCTAACCACTTTCCTATAGTATTATGTGTAGTTCACAGATCTAAAGGAAAAGACGTGCAGTGGAGGTGAGAGATGCCCTCATTTTTTAGGAAAAAAACAACTTCAAGAAGTATGCCTTGCAATTGTAACAGAAGGGACCTCAGCCTGCCATTACTGATCCTTAGCGTCAGTCAGTAGGTTCAGACTGGCACTTCAACTACAATGAAAGGAAACTGAGTTTACTATCCCATAAAAACTTCAAAGAAGAAAACTTTCTTCCCAGTTAGAGAATTACCATTCACAATAAAAAAATTATCCATCCCAGGATAACCCAACAGTCAGTAATAACCTTCCCTTCTGACCAGAAATTCTGGTTATTCAAACACTCAAAGTTTAATGTGAAATCTGATATATTGTCTGAGGAAAATGCATAGTATTCTCCTATTCATTTGGTTTTGCCTTTCTAAAAACCCTGTTATTGGTTTGGTTAACTTGTACGTGGCCAAATAGAAATGCACTCTCCTTTATTGACGAACAATACCTGCGTGGTAGGTACATTCTTGCCTTAGGCATATAAGCATGACCACAGTGTGCATTTACTTTAAATGACTGGCACCAGCCAAAACCATGCAGTGATGATCTTGTTTACTAGTAGAAAGACTAGTAATGCAGTGCTTCTGCATTTAAGGCCCCTTCCATCTCAAACCATTCCGTGATTCTGTGATACACATTTCCTTTGTGGAAGCAAGAGTGGAGGTCTCAAGGGCTTTTGTAGGCCTCACTAGTTAAGAAACACATGCCAGTCTTGCCAGTCTTAAGTTAAGACTTGCCAACTTAAGTTAACAAATCAGTGGATTATTCCTGTCAGGCTGTACCATGTATGTTCCTTATCAGAAGGATTTCAGTTGCTGTTATTATTTACCGTGTCCTGCTTGTCTGGCACAGTGTTGTTGCGGAATGGATTGTATAACCTAAAGGTATGTAAACTCTGACCCACATGGGGAGAATTCATATCAGCAGTGTGACACATTGCTGCAGCTCTGTGTGCTCTCTTAGAGCTGCAGTAACACACTCCTGCTGTCCTGACCCCATTTAAGTTGTATTCCCTTTTTTTTCTGCAACACCTACTGTTACCTTGGATGAAAAGGCAGTTTTCTACAACATCAAAGTTACTGTTCTGTTCAGAGGGATCTGTGAGACAAACCTTTGTAAAATGCACGCCCTGAAGGAGGCGTATTTAATAATAAGTTTAATCAAAAACGCGTACATGCATGTAAAATCCCTGAGGTAGCAGGAAACAGTTTCTGATGAAGAAAACTGCAGTTAAGATTAATTTTATTTAAAAAGATGGAATTGTGGGGAACAGAGTGTGTAGGGGAAATGCTTGGTTACCTAAAGTTACTGCAAAGGATATAAAGTTAGTGAAAAGGATATAGTAAACAGGCCAAATAACGTGGAATTAGATTTTAACAAATACTGTGAAATATCAATGACAGAAGCTGGGTTATTAATTTATTAAAACATATATTTGTTACAGGAGAACAGGCCCTTATCCAGGTCAGATGTAATCAAGCAAAATGTTAATTGTCTAGAAAAAGTAGGAAGGTCTGACTTAAAGCAAATAATTACAGGGACAAGACCTCTTTAAATTAGAATGGGAATGAAGATAAAGATTACATTTCATTACTAAGTGATAAATGACTTATGATTGATTTAGTTTTCACTGCAGTGACACATTTCAAAATGTCACATTTGCACTCAAATACTCTTTCCAGGAAGAATCAGCGTGGGATATATAAATATTTTGGTAAATGGTCTCATGCTTCATCAATTCTCTCCATTTGCAATTCATTATTTTGTTCACTTAAATAAGTGGTGTACTAGCATTTTTAACAACAACAAACAAAAGTCCTCTGTCTTTTAAGATATGAAAATGAATTCTTGCTCTAATATAACACAAAATATAATTACACCAGAATAAAAAAATTATAGAATTTTGATTCTGAAAGTTTTCAAATGCATTTTATATTTGCTACTCAGACTTTCCAACAAAGATTGTTTTGTTTGTTTTTTGTTCTTTGTTTTTGCATTTTGTTTTTTTTTAATCTGAAATATAATGACAAATTCTTTGAAGGAAATGGTAGGATTTAAATATAGAAGTGTTGCATAAAAACATTTAAGTAACTTTTAAAAAGGTTTTCAGCTTGCATGCACATTTTTCACCATCTTATGGTGGCATGTCACGTAAAGGTCATAGAGTCATTTAGTTCTACTTTCTCTGACAATTTTTCAACATTGTGTTCCATCAGCTGACAATATTCAGCACCATAGGGCAGTAAATAATAATGTAGAATTATGTACTGCACAGGGAGTGGGGAAGCAGGGGAAAAACGTGCAAGGTAGTACACTGGTTTTGTTTCTTCCTGTGATGCTCATTTGCATGTTAGCAACAAATCTGTCACTATGCTTGCAAAAAAGTTTTTAGTGTGAAGCTTTAAAAACAGTATTATTTTACAGAGGTAGAAAACTTCATATTTTCAGCTATGACAGAAATAAAGCCATAGATTTTGAGAGAGAGCAAGCAAGTTAAGCAAAATGTTCTACCTGCCCTTCAGGCCATTGCCAAAGAAGTGGTGAAGCATTGAATTCTTTAAGGCCTATAAATTTTATATTTAATGTCAGTATAGAGGTTATGAAGCAACACATTTCTTGTTTGATGAAACATGTCCTAGAGGTGTGATTTTGATGCAAAAACTGTGCATTAGCTCAGGTGAGAGACCAAAAATAAGGCAAGATGAACCATAGTCCTTTACCTTATGGCCTTATAACTGTCTTCTCAATTAAAAGGGAAAAAAAAATAACTAACCAACCATGAACAACAAAATCCTTAATCCCCAAACCCAAGGCACCTCAAGCACAATTTGTAACCCTCAGTATCCTTAGAAAAGAGGAAAAAACAATACCAAGATAATGAAGTTCTTGTTGTAGTAGCAATTTCTACTCTGTCCCCAGCTAAGGTAATGATATTATTTGGGTTTAAGTAATGTATGAGAAGGAAAATGTCCAAAATGGGATAAATTACACTAGCAAGTGGACAAGTACAGCAATGTAGATGCTTTTATGATAGGAAGAAAGCTCTTATAATTAATTGAGAATTATCAAAACAAGAATATTGGGGAGTATTGGGGAATCAACTACTGTTGCCTTTTAAGTACAGAAGGCAGAGACTGTACTGTAATCCTAAAGGTGCAGTATCTTTTGTTTTAGCTTAAAAGTGAAGAAATATTGTTGACCCAAAATGATTTCTTTATATAAATAATATCTCTGTCAGCTCAGAGTTTGGAGCTATGTTAGGCTGCTTGCTCAGTATAATGCTATTTATTTACTTATTTATTAAATTATTGCTATTAACACTAGAATGAAAAGAGGATTAATTGTTTATTAAAACTCTAATAGCAGCCCTAGTTGGATGAGACCATTAAAAGTATCCGCAATGAAGAAAAGCATCTACTTATTGCAGAGTAAAGAACCTGAAACAGAAAGAAGAGCACTATCTCATCCTCTCTGTGGGTTACCATTCATCAAGGAAAAATTGTTGCATATCAGATCTTGAAGGAATCCTGTCCTTCCCTTTGATCTCTTTTTTTCTAAGACCAAATTACAAACTCCTGTAAAAAAGGTGGAAAATATGTTAAAAATATGTATAGAAATCAGTCTGTAGTCAGTGCATTAAAAATCAGTATTTGGACATCATATAACAAATGGATATTTTTAAAATTGTAACACACTGAAAATTATTGCTCTTAAATTTTTCTGTTATATATTTAGTACAGAAGTTACAAATGTGCACATAAATCATGGCTTCAGTCTATTGCATGCTAATACTAGTACTTTTAAAAAATTTTATACATGGAATACACAGTTTTTAATGCATAAACACCTATGAATTTCAACATGCAAATTAAAAATTCAGCCTTTATTTGGTTTTCAGTATATACTGAGACACTAAGGTTTTTAAAGCACAAAGATAGTGCAGGGAATGCTGCTCTGGGTATAGAACTGTGATGGTATTCAGATCTGAGGTGGAGTGGCCCAAGATTTACCTAAATAAAAGCACAAACTCTGATGTGAAGATGCACTTAGCTATGAAAAGGAAATAAAAATATTCTGTTCCAAATGACTGAATGTGCATTGCTGTGTCATAGGGGTCATTTAGATGAGTAATGCAGAGTGTGTAATAACGGTCAGTAATCTGGTGAGTAATTTCCAGATCCTACACCAGTTATTTTCGTTTAGATGGTGACATGCTCTATTTGGACCTATTTTCTAGAAGCATATATTCATGTCTTGAGTAGTTAGAAGACATGGCTGTGAAGAATTTCAGTCCTGAAAAGAAACACATGCTGAAATACATTATAAATGCCCAGTTCTGTGTCTTCTGTCTCACCCATTACCTTTAGCTCTGTGCTACTCCTGTCCCCTCAGATATGTTTGGCTTTCCCAAACTCTTTCACAAGAACTCAAATCCTTCTTTCTCCTGGAGTCAGTATGAATTCCTGGATGTGAGCTCTTTGTGAAGACTGGGAAAGTTGAAAGGTGCTTCTTCTTTAGAGGCATGAATTAATTTTAGCTTTGCACTGAACAGTTACAAATAAAATTCAGAAGCACCCATGTAATCTGTGTATTATGTGTGTATAACAGGAATGAAAATTGTAGGAAATTTGAAAAGTTTGTTCAAAAACACCTAAGGAAAAGAATAAGTTGAATGGGCAGGGGAACAGTTAAGACATGCACACTTAAAAGTCACAGAATCACAGAATGGTTAAAATTGAAAATGACCACAGTGGGTCATCTGGTCCAATCTCCCTCCTCAAGCAGGGCCATCCTAGAGCACATCACACAGGATTGCATCCAGAAGGTTCTTGAATATCTCACAGTGATGGAGAGTCCACAACCAATGTGGGCAATCTGCTACAGTGTGGGGTCCCTCACAGAGTAAAGAACTTCCTTTTCATTGCGACACACCAGGATTCAAGCCACAGGCTGCCTGGGTGGTTACTTATACTTAAGACTTTTCAATTTGCTTACCAAACTTTTGAAGAGCCTTTAGTTTGTTATTATCTTGAATTCACATCCGGAGAAAATGCTGCTATGCTTTCTCTAAGGGAATTTCTTTTAATTTAGTAAGAAAATAAGACTTTTTGGAAAAAGATTTTGGAGAGTTAACATATAACCAGCACAGAAGTATTTCACCAAAACACCCAGTACAAAGACCCAGTCGACAAAAGCACCCACCACAAAACAATCAGTACACCAGCTAAGTAAAACATAACTCATTGGTTTTAAGTTACTCACAAGAGGAAAAAAGAGTAAAGGAAGAGTATAAGAAAAGAAGCAAAGAAAGAATGAGAGGAAAGAGAAAGAAGAAAAATATTTTCTGCCATGATCCAATGGCTCACATGGTGACAGCTGGAAGAGAAACCTCACATGGGGCCTTATGCTCTTGCATTATATAGTTTGGCCAGCATGGCCACACCTCCCAGGTGGGACAACCAGGTCATTGCCCACTCAGTGCCTTCCAGGCCAGAGTGAGATGTGCTGTAGCCTGTCACAGGCTCCATTAGGTGTGGTGTGGGTGGGTTACCAGGCCTTCATTGACTGACAGCCCAGTCCAGCGGCTCCTTGGCTGTGTGTGCTCCATGGACTTGGCCATGTTGTCTGCAGGCCATGTGCCCTCCGGCTCTGCCATGTGCCTGCAGGCCTAGCCCTTTCCCCCCCACGCAGACAGGATGGTTGATTTGACACAATTGTAAAAGAATCTAGTGAGATATGAATCCATCTCTCACATTCATATTCACGTGGAACTTCCTGGGCATCAGTTTCTGCCTGTTGCCTCTCTCCTATTGCTCAGCACCATTGAGAAGTGCCTGGCTTCATCCCCTCAACACTCTCCCTTCAGATATTTATACACATTAATGGGGTCCGCTCTTAGTCATCTCTTCTTGAAGGTGAACAGGCCCATCTCTCTGCAGGTATGGCATAAAATGCTCTCTTCTGGGAAAAGGAATGAGAAATAAAAGACAGCTGATGATACCTACTCATCTCAGTGTAGCTTTAGATACCATATAGTGTAAGCCTAACAGGAATAAAGAGTTGCCCTACAAAGGAGTTAGCTTACAAATCAATCTTTCTAAAGTTTTCTGTACTAGTGAGTTTCTCAATTGAGCCCCCAAATATTTTGAGACACAAAACCTGGAATTTTTCATGATATAATCCCCTGTATTTGCAATTTCTGGTAGGATGACTATGTAATATATTAGAAAAAAAAGATATATATTCACAGCTCCCTGACTATTCATGGCTCACTCCAAGGTGGACTGTGCTTCTAGGCTTGGTTTCAGTCTATTCAACATCTGTCTGGGTTACTGCAAAATCCCCTTTCAATCTGTTTTTCCTGTCCCCACAGTGCCTTGCTTATGTCTTTGCATGAGCTGCAGTCTGGCTGCTTGTGCAATGACTGCTTGCTGTAATTAGCAACGTGGAAACTTCTCTGGTGCATATTCATTGACTCCCGGGATATCACTGCCCTCTTTCCACATCTACCTTTTGTGGTTACTCTTCTTTAACGAACAAAGCACACAACAAGAAGCCAACACATAGATGAGACACTGTTCAGCAAGCTGTTGCCACTGTGCATACCAAGTCTGTTACAGTTAAGGGTTAGAATCTCAAACAGCTACATACAAGATGGATGTTAGGGATTCATTAGAAACAAGTAAACACTAAATAGTCAGATACTAATGTCAGGCCAAATCCTGCAGCATCATTTGTGAAAGCCAGGAAGACTGAATGAGTCTGGTTATCTAGGATCTGGCTATCATGGTACTGTTATGGCTTGTTTCTGTGTTGCAGTTTGTGTAATGTGGAGAGTATAGGTCTGAAAAAGTGTTTGTTTAAAAAAAAAAATAAATCAGGGGATGAAATAAGTTGTTGCAGTATTAAAACAGAAAATACATTTCAGAGTCCTTGGTGGTTTTGCCAGAGAAATTAATAATAATTTAATAATGCTTTAATGCAACCACAGAATTGTATAAAAGGTCAAATATTTTTATTTTAGGGTCCAGTAAGCCTGGTATAACTAGGAAAATAATTCTACCAGACAGACAGATTTGTCTGAAACTTATCCTCCTGCCCCTGGAACAGAAATATGATGATGGTGCTTTTCATAATATAATTAGTGAGAAACATTCAGTAAGTTGCTAATGAAATCTTCTGTCATGGTAGTGCATATTCAACCCAATAAAAAAGGTGAGATTTGGACTATTTTCTGTGAGATGAATGCAAATAGAAAGACTGATATGACATGATGTAATATACACAATGATGATGATTTAGCATATTGTGGATTAGCTGTAATTACTTGGTAGCAGTACTGTGTTGTGTCAGACCAATGTTACCTTTTTATATTGGTTTAGGAAAGTTCTTTTTTTATTTTATTTTTTAATTGAGGCTAAACCAAAACTTTCCTATGTATGTGGCAATGTTGCCTCCAAACTAATTGATAAATATTGGGGTTTGTAATTTGCAGTTTACTTGATTGGATAGCAGTGTGTTTATGTCACCATACAGAAAGGTCATGGAGAAGAATTAGAAAAGAGATTATGGCAGGACTTATAAAGCAATGTATTGCTGTGTCAAAAAATAATAATTGGCATTGGTTTCTGTCTAATCACTGATGTTAGTGCATGCATTCATACTGCTTCTATTTTCTGTCAGTGATGAAAAGTCAGCACAGTCTTCTTATAAATTATTATGGGCTTTTCAAAAATACCAGGTTTTCTTGTAAATGTATCAAATTACTTTAGGTGGCTACCTTTGCTCTTGATGTGCTTTTGATAGTTTGGTTTTTTGGGGGTATCTTTTTCCCCACTTGATGAGTTATAATGGAAATAATTTTCAGAGAGTTGTTTGATTCCTTTTTTCTTTCAGTTATAAATTATTTTAGCAGCATTCAAGTAAAATACATCTGAGTCAAAATCAGACTAGAAATACTGGGAGGATGATAGAATGTAATTACCATGGAACAATAGTAAGCAAATATTTTACATGTTTCACAAAATAAATGAATGGATATAAAAAGAAATTCTCTTTGGTCTGGGAATACAGCAATTACAGCCACATATTTGCCTCATGAAACATATGATGCTTTCCACCATGGATTTTAATCTGCATTAATCAGGCTGCACTTAAGCCTTCAATTTTTCCTTTGTTTTCTGTTAGTTGCAATTACTTTTCTCAGAAGATAAATTGATGTTGTAAATTCATGTTCTTCACTGGAAATAAATCTGCTGACTTTAGAAGATGGCAAGAAAACAGTCTTCCCTTTTTGCTACCAAAAGAGAAATTACTTGATCAATTGATGCATGTGTCTGTGAATCTGTGTATAAAAACTGTTTTTCCAGAGAGAAAGAGAGAAAATGTGACAACCTAATACATTTACGTGACTTTCTCTCTCTCTATGGTTTTTGGGGAGAGCTGAGTTTTATGGTTCGGTTGTATTACCTTCACACAGGCATCCATTTTGCTCAAAAGTTCAGATTCCTCCGGATTACCTTCTCTGAAGTCTTCAGGAGTGGTTGAAATGCTAGGCGATCAGAATAACTGGCAGAAGCAGACTAAAGCAAAACATGGTATAAGATGGCCTCATGAAGTTGTAATAGTAATATACAGTGGCTGAGAGGGCTCTTGTCAGGTTAAGAGACCACTGGGACTGTGTTTGTGCTTGTAGTTTTTTCCTTCATGCTTATGATCTGCATGCTTGTGATTTTGCCATTGTTATCAGAAGCCCTGTGCAACCAGAGTTTGATCCTGAGCTAGGTGGTGCTGGCCACCCCAGCTGCTGGGGTGAGTGACTCCCGCCTCCCCAGAGTGCTGTGGGTCATGCTGAAGGAAAGTACAAATATAAACCCAAACAAGCCCAAGGCTGAGGAGGAAGAAGTCATTGACACCCTGTTTCTGCAAAACAGGAGAAAGAAACGCTGTCCACGAACTTCTTCCAACGAAGACATTGTGTATGGCCTCCTCCACTTCCCCCCAGACTGAAGCTTCCCACAGGAGTATCCAAAAGGGCTTTGCAAGGGAGAGCATAGTACCAGCAAAAAGCAAACAGTACTAGCAGTTCTTCTTGTATGATGTTTTTAAAGGGTGTATTATTAATGAGGATTTACTGTGGCAGCTGGACTGTGAATATTTATGTTACTGGATCATAACTGTTGGAGTTTTGTTAAATTACTAATACTTTAATTAGCCTAATAATGGTTCGGGGCTTTTTCCTGTATGTATTGTGTTTTCCCTCTTTGTCATTAACAAGGTTCTGAATTTAACATTATTTTTTCTAGTTGCTTTAGGTTTAACTAAAAAGTCAAGTATTCCAGTTTATATTCTAATGAAATCGGACTTTTGAGTTTAAAAGGGTTTTCTGTGCTCATTACACACAAATGAGTGACATAGATCTTTTCCAGGCTTCTGAGTCCCATTGCTACAATGATGTCTAGATCCAATGAGACTTGTCCATTGTTTTACATTGGTGTGTGTCCTCTTGAAGTGTGGAGTCATTTAGAGGAAGGGAAAAGAATATTTCATATTAGAATATTTCAGAAGGATTTTACAGTTTAATGTATATTTATATTCTTCTGTCTATAAAATATAATACATTAGGGTATCCTGAAAACCTATGAATTTGCCATTAAGTCACTTTTCACTTTTTCTTTTTTTTTTTTTTCTTTTGCCCTGCAGTATTATGAGAAGTCACATTTTCAGTCTGTGCAGAACTGTATCTTGTTTCACTTTGGCTTTGCATCTATGATATCATATGGAGTACACTAACCTTTAGGGTATAAGGGAAGTTGCTTTCTCTGGAAAGTGTTGCTGGGGTTTTTTTCGCTTTTCAATTTTAGAAATACTAGCTCAGTGTGAAAGTAGACCCTCAGAAGAGGATTTAATTACCATAGAGAGTGGAATTTTAGCACCAATTTTGTGATTAGTTTCTTTTTTATCAATTTATTGTCAGTATTTATACAATATCTTTGCATGTATGTACAGTGGCAAGCTGCCAACTGTGTTTAAGCAAGAGAACAAATAACTCACCAAAAGCTGTATGAAACATTTCACAGATGATGACAATTTTTGTATTAGAATGTGTTGAGGGGAAAAGGTAAATGGCTTTCAAATTTATTTGCTATAAATAAATGAAACTTTTTGGATAATGGCCTGGGTATTACTCCTTTTACTGGTAATTATGTCCCCAACTCTTGAAGCAGTCTGATAATCCTCAAAAGAATTCTTTTACTCCAGTCTAGATTATTTTCACTAGAGCATATCTGCTTAATATTCTTCAAAAAATAAGCTTTGGTAGAGAGCTGATAGGAAAATTTATGTAGAGGATTTGTCTATATATAGTTAAGAATATCTTTGATGAAAAAATCCATTTGTAAGATAGAAGTTAAAAAAAAAAATGTCTTGGGAAACCTGGAATCTGCCTGAAAATTGAAACAGGGAGGATTTTTGTGTGGATATATCATCATATATCAGTTAATTATTTCTTTTTCACTGTTAAAATTTTTTTTTCCGCAAATAGCATATTTTTCACATACTGTTAGAAAATTTCTGTGTTTTAAGAACTATTTTCCTGTGTATATTCTTGAACTCATTAATCTGAACTTTTACAGTCTTAATTGTAGGTGAGTTCATGGCAATGTGGCTTTTGGGAGAACAGTTTACTGTGAGTCATAAATCCTAGTATTCATAATAACTTGATGTATGTGAGTGTCCTTTATTCCCTCACATATCCTTGTCAGACTAGTTCTGCAAACATTCCTTAGTTCTGACAAAACACTGACTTATCTTAAGTTCAGGAATTAAAATGGTATAGTTCTTATGGCAGTGGCTAAAGGAAAAATAATCCATAATTCTAAGTGTTTGCTAATTGGACGCATTTAATGACTTCTTAGTGACTGCATGAAGGTCATGACTAATTTCAGGCTTGGAGAAGCAGTGGCTTTGTAGATGTTCTTCTGTGGAAAGTGAGATGAAATGTTCTCTTTCAATGTGGATACTTAAAAAACTGGAAGAGGAATCATCTGATCTAGGTGATGTCCTAGGTAAAGGTGAATTTTCTGTGGTACTGAAAATGTGAGAGACAATGAGGTAACATAGAGCTTCATGACTGCTAGACTTACTGCTGCCTCCAAAACAAAACAATAGGAAGAAACAACTAAATTGTGAGTTTTCCATCGCAGTTTGTATTCAGGTCTTGTAAACATGTCTACTCTGCAAAAATCTGTCTTTCCATGTTGCTGTTAATTTTCATGTTATTACTGTTCAAATTCCACAATTTTTGTAATTGATTTAATTTGTCTACAATGATTCTACAATTAAGCTATTCCAGATGGAACAGGCAATAGTTAATGTGAACTCTTAGACTTAGCTTTTTCTGACCCATAATGTCAAATCCATTTTTTCTTGCTACTGGCTTAATGACCTAGAATTTCAAGAAAAAATGAGACCGATTCAGATCCTGTTTAGATACATGGTCTTCTGCTGACCTCTAATGGAGAAGAGAAATCTGAAACTACTTTGTAACCCATTGCATGTTCATAGCTCAACAGAGCAAGAAGTCATAGCAATAACACTGTGATAATACAGTCATCATGTTGAAAGCATCTATGTTGTATGACAGACTAGGAAGAAAATGATACTGGAGAATAGTTGTTCATGAGTTGACTTGTTATGAAAACTCAAATCTGCTTTGGATTGAAAAATCTGTCCCTGCTATTAAAACTTCAAAATTTTAAACAGAAATGGAGAGTTTATGTGCTTCTGTACATGGGCGTTGTTCTGGAAAGCCCTGCACTCTGTGGGCTGTTGCCAGTGTGGAGTTAAAGACAAAAGAATGCAAGGGTCAGACTGCCAGATTAAGCAAGAGATTCTTCGTAAAGGGTCTTCAACATTTGGTGTAAAGGAATAACATTCGCCTTTTTTTTGTCACTAATTCTTAAGTCTAACAAATGGTGGCAGAGATAACTATGCATGGAACACCAATTTTCACTTTTTAGATTATTTCTTTTTCAAGATCAAAAATCAATATTGTACTGTAGAGAGTAATCTCATGGTAATATCTCCATGTGTAGAAATATATATAGATATACATAAACACAGAATACCTGAGGCACCAGAAGACCCCTCTGGAGATTGTCTAGTTGTGGAGGTTGACTGGCAGCTAAGCCCACACTCCTTTTCTCATTCATTCATCTCCTTCAGACAACTGAAAGGGCAAAAAAGAGAAAATTTCTGGATTGAGATGTACATAATTTTACAGATGAAGAAAAAAAAAAAAAAGGAAAGAAAAAAAAACGTAATGCAAAGTGAAAAAAAGTAAAGTACCAGCTTCCCTAGCAGACTGATGTTCAGTCATTCTCTGGGTAATGGCTACCTTGGAAACACACCCCTGTAGTTTTATTGTTGAGATGTTATGTTGTATGGAACATCCCTTTTGTCAGTTCAAGTCTGCTGCCCTGGCTGTGTTACCTCCCAGGCTTTTACTCACCCCCACCCCACTTACTGGGGAGGGAGAGGACAGAGTGAGAAACAGAGAAGGCCTCGTTACTGTGCAAGCAATGCTTAGAACAGCTAAACCACTGGTTTGTTTTCAGCATTGTTTTGATCATAGATCTAAACTTAGCACTGCATAGACAGCTATTAAGAAATTTAACACTGTCCCAAACAGTACAGTAGCCAAAATCTTCACTTCAGAGCAAGGGAGCCCTGATCTAGAGACAGCACTGTAGGTGTGTCTCACCAGGCTCTCGCCAGAGGGGAAGAATCACCTCCGCTGACCCATTGGCAGCAATGTTCCTGCAGCAGTCCAGGATTCTAGTGGCTGTCTTTGCTGCAGGGACACATTGCTGGCCCGTGGTCAGCTTGTTTCCCAGGATCCCAGGTCCTTTTCTGCAAAGCTGGTAATTGGTATACCAGGTTTCTTTTTTAATTTGGTACAGTTTACCTGCTTTATGCCAATTGTTTCTGGACCAATAACCTAATATAACTCCATAAGCCTGAACTTCTTGTTAAACTCCCAGTATTTTTTTAATGTTTTGGATAGTTCCAGCAAAATGTCCAGTCTTTCATCTGCTCCAAGAAATAGCACGTGCACTGGTTCACTACATGCATAGCTCTGAGCTAACCAGTGTGAGTAGCTATTGTCCAGTGAAAAGAAACCCTTCTTTGAATGAGCTTCTGTGAAGAGAGCTATGTATTACGCTGCAGAGGAAGGCAGGCAGTAGTGACGCAGAAGGAACTGGCAAGGTTGGGAAGTTTATGTGCTGAGAGACAGTACAGGAGTCTGTTTGAAACCATGTTTCATTAGTTACACTGCTCACAGAACAATTTGCCAAGCTTGTTGCATATATAAACATTTATTTAACTGAAACTCAGTGCTTTGCTTTGCTTTCACTGTAAAGAGTGTCAATGCTTCAGTAACTCCAAAAGATGGTGCTCTCTGCATTTGTTTTAGAATTTATGGCGCCAGAAACAATTTATATCCAATTCACCCTTGGTTGGGTTGTAAACTATTAAGGATACTTTTGTAATAGGATCTATTAATGCAGCCCTGCTTCAGTGGCTTCCACATTTATAAATAATTTGCATAAGATTTTCACACGAGAGCTTAAAAAATGCACAGCTTCTTGAGTAACCTTACATTAGTATAACCTGATACATTAAACCAATCTCATTTAAAAAGACAAAATAACATTTGATTCAATCAGTAACTGCAAAGTTGACATTTTAACAAAAAGTATTTCTAAATTCCTCTGTTGTGATTATTCTTTATGGAAGATGTAGGTCTTTGCTTTAAATATTTATATATGATTGTAGAATACTGTAGGAAGTATACATGTAACTATTAACTCTGAAGTAATATATAAACTGTAGTGTTAAAATCAGTATGAAAAAGTATGCTTTGCAGTTCTGAATTATATCCTCAAATTGGTTTCAAACTTCATCTTGTAGTGCTATGCTTCTGCATTTGTAATTCATCCTGCACAATTAAAAGCAATAGAATTTTTCTAGCTTTTCATCATTCTTTTAATCCTGTTTCTGGGAAAGGTATTAATACAGCTTGAAAACCTTTTTAAACTATGTATACATTTTACTTGCATATTACAGTCTATGAAATATTTCAAGTAATTCACTTTGTGTAGGGTGTCAGAACAGATTATAAACTCTACCTGAAAGATGCATTGAATCGCTGCCTACCTGTAGTCAATAATCCCAACTGTTCCTGATCAGCCTCTCAGGTACAGGTATCACATGTTTACTATTTTGGCCATTTTGATACCGTGAATACTGTTATTTCATGTTGTTTGTGTCTGCGGTTTGAGTGAGGAAGCAGAAAGATGTGGGAGTAGTATCTAGAAAAAGGGATGTGTGTATTACAAACTAGAATTAGAGAGTAATTGAGATTGGAAGGTATCTCCCTAAATAACTACTCAGACCCACCATTCAGAGCAAGGTTGACTTTGTTGTTGGATTTGGCTTTTTAGTTCAGTCGGGTGGCTCAGGTTTCATCCAACTCTCCCTGAGCAACCTGTTCTGGTGTTTGACAGACATCATGAATTACATTTGCAAAATACCTAACTGGATTATCAGTCATTGCAACTTTACCCATTGTCCTTTTATTGTGTACTGCCAAGAATATGCTACTTCCAACTTCTCTGCAACCATACACTTGAGCTGAAGACAGCAGTAAGATGCTGCTTTAACCTTTCCCTCTTTAGGCAGAACAAACTCAGCTCTCTCAATCAATGCCTTCATATATCATATAAAAAACCCCAATCATCTTGCTGACTACTATCTAATAGGAACAATTGAAGTGTGAACCTCCAGGATTCTCCTGTGATGTTCCACATATCTCATGTTGCTCTGCTGTTATGCTCCTGCAACATAGATCTTACACTTACTTTTAATATAACTGTAAAATATTTCTCTACCCCATATGTGTAGATTTTGTCCTGTGTTGACTGTGATACTGATTTCTTGAATTCTTCAGTGTAAAATTAAAAAAATCTAAATGAATACAGCTTGCTAGAAATCTCTTTAGAACTTGATTTGCATGAAATTAAAATATGCTTCATCACTACTGAACAACATTTTTTGTTACTATTTTAAAATTCAAAAAGACAGTGTGCATGCTTAAAAAAAAGATTTTAAAAAAAGAGAGGAATTATATGAAAGAGAAGTCTTCAACTTTCTCTCTATATATACTTATATATACTGTATGTAATATATATAAATATGTATATCTGTATTTATAAAGAGTCATCTATACTGACTGGTTTAGTAAGACTTGTTTTTAAGTTACCCTGGGTAGCCAACAGTAACAGCTATAATCTGAAACACTAATATTCTTGTTACATTAGGTATTAATTAATAATCAAACATTCAGGTGCTGGTCTTATAGGTAGGTTATGCTTATCAGGGAAGAATAGTGGTACCCTTTCAGTTGAGAAACAACACTATACTTAGTAGTTTTGTTCTCCAAATCACCTCTTACTGTTTATGCTGGTGCTTCATAAATTGTTTCCAAAATAGTTTCCTTTCAAAACAAGGTAAAGCATGACATAAATTTGGTTTCACACTCTAATGGAAACTCCCAGTTCCCTGCTTCTTAAGTGTATTTTAAAAAAGCTTCCCAAGTTTTCAGTAGATTAACAAGACCACTTTTCAGCTTGTCTTATTTTTCTTTCTCTCTGCCTTTCCTCATGTTTTTTTGTGTTTCCCAAAGTTCAGATGTACAACATCAGACTCATGGTCAACATTAATCTGGCATCTCATCATGTAAAATTTGGATTGCTTGACATATAGAAAATATAACACAAGGCCAGATAAGACAATCTTCAGAAAAGAATTTCACCATTTATAATAGGAGTTTGAAGAATCAGAAATGCAGTGAGCAGGTTGTGAAAGTTATGCGCGGCATATGAGAGATTGGAGAAAAACATGCTGAGAGCACTGTTTCATTGTAGGAAGTTAGAAGATTTAGGATGGTTTGAATGAATTGAGAAAGACTTCTGCATTTACTTTTGAACCACTTTACCTTTAGAGCCCTTTCATAGCTGCTAATTCTCATTGTGCTGTGACAGCACAGTAATTATTACTTTAAGAATTCACCTTTGTGGAAAGGCTGATTTCCAAAAGAAGTCGAAAGTGTGCCATTCCATGATCCAGTAACCTAAAGTGACTCAGAGTTTGTCTTAAACAAGAAGGAGTTAAATATTCAGACATATTAAACTAATTCTCACAATTTCCCCCGCCCAATAATAACTGATCTGATGTGTAACAGGGGGCCAGGTGAGGGGAGGGACAGGTCAAATCTCAGAGGTGAGGTGATGCCCTATCCTACATGGCAGCCCCTGTGAGCCTCCTGGGGTGACCCTGGAGCAGCCATCAGCCAAAGGCACCCTGGGAACACACCCACACCATGGCCCTGGAACCCTGACACAACTTCTGACTGTCCGGCACAGTGGGAGCACCGCCCCTCAGCCCCCTCCCCAGAACCCCGGAGTGACCGGTGGTACCAAAGTCCTTTTGATTGCTTTGACCTACACTATTGCCATAAAATCCTTTTAAAATCTAATTTAGAAAAATTGTTAAAAAATTACTAAAAGTTATTATCTTGTTAATTAAACAACAGCTTTGTTCTATAGAGCACACAGGAAACATAATTACTATAAGTCGTTAAAGATTTTCAAAGATATTTATGTTACATAACGTTATGTTATGGTGAGGTTTTGGTGGGTCTTGGGTTTTTTTGTCTTGGTTTGGTCTTAGTTTTTTTGTTTATTTTTGGGGTTTTTTTTAATGAGCACAACTGTACGGTTTGAAAACTGAATTTATATACTCACAAAATAGGATTTTTAGAATACATAACAAAATTTGCTTTAGAAAATTGCTTTGACCTAAGCAGGCTCCTACAGGCCAAAAAGACAACCAATCCTTATGTCCATCAAAAAATAAAATTTGTTTCTCCTTAAGAAAAAATGGAAATCAAGAACTTGAAGACAAACATACAAACATATGATGAACCTTTCAGTGGAAGAAATACTCATAGCTATTGTTATTATAAGGTCCCCTAAGAAAACATACGTCTCATTGTTCAACAGGCATTGTGATGAGCTTTCAAATACTCAGAACTATTTACCAAAGCGCTGTTTTATAATAGAGTGGCCTAAGCACTACCTAACTTTGTGCCCTATTCTTAGGGCCAAATTTTGCTTTGACATGATAGTATTATTGTATTGAAAACAATGAAGTTACTCTCATTTCTTACACAACCAAAAGTACAAAGTTACCTTTTTTCCCCAAAATGCAGAAGTACATCACAAGATTTTTTAGCATATGATTTTGAAATTCACTTTAGAAACTCCCTTTGTCCCTGTCATCTGAAAAAAGGCTATTGACTAGTATCTTAATTATGGGATTGGTTCTAATAGAAGTTCACAAACTTTCTTTGTTTTAAAAGAAACATTTTAAAATTAAAATTAAGTTCTCATAATGCCTTGAAATTAGCTATCATCTATCTATCCATTCAAGAGAACTATTTTCTCATATTGGTTTTAATACACTTATTATTTGGCTGAGATGACAAGATTGTGTTCTATATAGAGCAGTAAAAATGTAAGGAAAAATAAAAAATTACTTCTATTTCATGAGTGAATTGGCAAGTGGCTGAGAGTTTTATTTGCTCCAATGGTACTGGAATAGACATTCCTAAATGCAACATAACAAGGTTCTTTTGAAGTGGTAACATGGGAATTGAAAATAGTTTTGTGAACATGCAGTGACCAACCTGAGCTGATGCACTGTGCTTTCCTGTTTCTTTTGCAAGGAGTGTTTTGGGATCCAGAATTATGGAGACAGAGTTTATTTGCTAAGAAGCATATCTGAAAATTCAGCAGAGGCTCAGTGATTTGGTTTTATCCCAGTCATATTTGAAAGTACACAGAATAATATTGTATAACTTATACTGTGGATAATTTTTATATATATATGTGTGTGTGTGTGTGTATGTTTTGCCACTTACAGCAAGCATCAATATTACACAAAACATTTTAAAATCCTTACTGTTATTCCATTCCTTTCACATATAAATAGAGTACCATTTTGAATAGGAGTCTGGTAAGTTTTGGAACTAAGGATCAGCAAAAAGGACAGTTGGGGAAAGAAGTGAAATTCAGAGGGGCAGCTGAAAGAAGAGGTTGTGTGAGAGAATGCTTGTGTTTGACTGCCAAAAATTTAGGGAATCTGTAAAGTTTGGAATGAAAAGAAGCTAACAGCTACAAGGAAAGGGTCAAACAAGGTTGAGAAACAGTATCCGACTTTCTAGTAATCAGTGTTTCAGCCTATGATGATACTTTACAGCTACAGCTGATGACATTTCTATTGATGACAGCAGCTGCTTTGCAAGGAAGGGAAAGAGGGAATATTTTGTTAGTCAGGTACAGGGATTGTCTTTGAAGTGAATATTTGCCTTGCTCATAGGCGAAATACCTACAGAAAGACTGCATATTACACACTGGTCCATGTGCTATAGAGGTTCTACTATGTAGATATTGCCAATCAGACAACACTGTTTCCATTTAAATACAGTTCCATACCACTAATAATTCTTAAAAAACATTACTCAGACAGACATAATGAAGATACATAAGTTGCCAGGTTGCTTATAGGTGCACCAGTATCAAACTACAGTCAAAGAACTGCTTCCTTATATGAACTGTATTTTATTGCTGTGTCAAATCTTTCAATGTCTACCTTAGAACTAAGAAAACAAATCATGAATGTAGTTGAATTTCCAAGTATAAGATATATGCCATACAAGTATGTAACACTCCGGCCTCAAGAGCTGCAAGCTCATGGACTCAGCCAGGAGATTTGCTTTAAATTATATATGTAGGGTTCTTTAATACCTCGAGATAATGTCAAGAGAACAAACCATGGACTTGTTCCCAAGGGGTTTCTCTATTAATTTAAGGGAGGAAATAAGAGGAACTTGGCAAAGGTTCAGAAAGGACAGTACACAAGCTAGACACAATGTTCCACCACAACACTGACCCAGCATGTATTAATGCACAACACTTCAGTCAAGATCCAGTCAACCCACATCACTTCAGTCAAAATCTAATCCCCCCCAGCTCCAAGACACTGAAAGCATCAAGAAAGGAGCAAAGAAAGAAAAGCAGAGGGAGCATGAAAGAGAAAGGGAGACAGAGATCTTATAGCTACCACTGGGACCTTGTGGCAGACCAGCTCTCACACATCGGGATGGCAGTGCCGCAACACGTGGCACCTCTATGCCTTTGGTTTTATCTGCTCTGGTCTCTGTGGCCAAATCCACTAAGCAGGACCTCTGTCACACTGACCACTCTGGGGTCCCAGGCCAGAGTGAGGGGCTGTGTTCTCACTGTCCCTGCCAATCCAAGCTGGGTCAGGAGCTCCAGGAGCTGTGAGGTGATAGTAGTTTTCCCAGGCTGTTTGTGACTGACAGACATTCTGGGGCTTCCCTGTGTGGGCTTCAGGGGTTGCCGTGAGGGTTGCGATGCCACTCCACCTCTGTGAGATTCAGCCCTTCCCTTCCCCCTCCATATACACAGCGACACATCCCACAGTGGTTCTGACCCAATAATTACCAATCTGGTGTCTAACAATGTAGGAACTATGACTCATGAAAGCAAAAAATGTTTCTATCCTATGTAAGTAAAAGTGAAGTAAATCTGCACATGTCTAGGAGTGTACAATGCCAGTTCTGAAAGTGTAATTTAACTAAAATTAGAGGAAACCTTTTTAAAATTTGCTCTGGTCTTATTTTTAGTGATAAGGCTATAGCAATTAAAATGAGCATATTCCTGTGGGTTCTAATTATATGCAGGATATTTCATCCTAAAGGTTCAGATCTTGAAGAATCAGATAGAATATATTGATGAGCAATTCTTATGACTCCCTTGGAATGGAGAAGTTAAAAAAACTACATTTAATGACTAAATGATGGAACACTACTACTTCTGAAATTTCTATATGGCTATTATTGGATGGATACAGTATAAGGTTTTGTGAATTGCCTAAGTTACATTTCTTGTAGGGCCTTCTGTATTTTGGGATTATTCTTGTTATCTGTCCTCTCATCTGAGATTGTGTTAATTCAAGACAGAGGCATTTCAGGGATATATGGTATAGCTTCAGTATTATTACATTGAAAGTATGTAATGATTCTCAGAAATTACAGATAGCATTTATACAGCATTCATTTCATAAAAAAGGGCTGTCAAGAGAACATTCTTGTAGGCAGGAGGCAGTCCGTAGGCAGTTCTGGCTGAAGGGTGTTATCAGGAAGGAAAAGTGGGAAGAGGGAGGTCTGATTCACCAGTGCCTTGGAGCTCCTTGATCTCTCCCTGTGCATGTGCAGGCCAACTGCCTTGGGTTTAGAATCACAATTCGTGGAGGATTTACTAAGATATTTGAGGAAACTTTCTTCTCTCTTATACTTTCCTGATGATGAAGCAGAACTATTTGGTGATTTTTAGATAAAAAGCTGTAAATGGGAAGGCTCCGTGACGTGATTCTTACGCTACAGCCCAACATCTCTAAATGAAAGCATATCCATGAATAGCAGTGGCAATCTTCTCTTTATTGCGTCCCTGGAATAGGAAGCTTCGTTGCGCAACCCCATTATTTATCTCCAGTATTATATTTCTCAAAAAAAACTACCCTATTTAAAAGGTATAAAAATAAAAATGAATGAAATCAGCATCAGTCTCATCTGACGAATGAGAAAAAAATACATTTTACCTATCATGAGTTGTTCATTCCATTTTCCATGATGCATTTAATGAGATTGTCATGATTTTGAACAAAATGTCTTAGTGGAAGGATAGGCTTTTTTCATAAATTGGTTCTTCCTTGTTTTATTGATCTTTATTTTCTGTGATAGGGTTGAAGAATATCATGTTCATTGACCTGCGATGTTATATGGGGCATCATATGCTCTCTAGGTATAACTTTGTTTTTACACACAAATATACCATATTGTGACAGATGGAATAACTGAGTGTCAGGTGCTTAAAATAATATTCAAGAATGAGTAGGAAAATAAACAGATTGCAGTAAAATGCAGGCTATAGTGATTAACTTCATACATATTTGATAGAACTTTTGGATGCTCTCTGCAAGATATTTGATAGAGATAATTCAGATTATGTCATATTAGCAATAATTTTTGGTGAAGTCTGTAGCCTTCTGTTAGAGTTACTCAGCATACCATTGCTGAATATGAAGATTCTGAAATAAAACTAATTATTCTGTCTTTCATGGCTCGGCTTCGCGAACGAAGATTTGGGAAGGGCTCTACCCACGCTTGCTGCAAGCGCGCTGATGGCTAAAGAGGCCGATGCGAGATAGACAAGTCCGGTTGCAAAAGGCACAGCAGAAAGTCTCCATAGGCGGTGTTGGTGAGGCACGGTTCTTTCTGCGTTGTCTTTTCTCCTCCAGACTGATTCTGCGTGCATTCTCAAAGGAATCAGCAGCGTTATAGATGGTGTGTCTCCATGCCTCCCGATTGGAGGCCAAAGTGGACCATTGATGGTAGTCAATATGGCCAAGGCTGAGGTATTGTTTCAGAGCGTCCTTGTATCTCCTCTTTGGGGCTCCTCTCTTGCGGCAGCCGGTGGCAAGTTCACCATAGAGCACGATCTTAGGGAGGCGGTGATCCTCCATCCTGGAGACGTGCCCTGCCCAGCGCAGCTGCGTTCTCAGCAGCATGGCCTCAATGCTGGTGACTGCTGCCTGAAGATTCTGAAATAAAACTAATTATTCTGTCTAATTAGTACTGAAAAGGCCTAACACAAACCTACATGAAAGTCTTGTGAGTGTGGCTGGAATTGTGTTTATTTAATTCTCCAAAGGTGTTGTCTATGGGGTTTTTTTAAAGGGGCACAACATCTGGATGTGAGTAGCAGACAGCCTGCCTGTTGCCTTGCCCTGACTTCTGTCTTCCGGCTCAGGAGAGGACACAAGTGGGAATTGCTGAGCTATTTTCAGAGAAAAAACTGCTCCAGGGACAGGGAAGATCAGTGATTTGGCAAACAGCAACACCACAGTGTAAGTACATACTAAGACACTTGCAAAACATATGGAGAGTGGAGCAACTTCATCATGGATGGATCTAAAAAGGAAGACATCTTACCTGATGTTCTACAATATAAATACTGTTATTTGGTACTTTAATGGAGATATGTAATTGTACTTCTTCCTTTGAGTGCCTTCACTGGAGGGACTTTGGTGTCAAAGTCTTTACTCAAACGTGTTTCCTGAAGTCCTTAGAGTAGCTGAAAACCAAGAGTTCTCTAGGTTTGTCATAAATAGAACCTTTCTGAATTACCCTTTAAATGAACTGAGAATATATTCATTTGAAGCCGAAACGTAATTCTAATCTGATGTCAAATCTGAAAATTTATGGGTTTTTTGGGGGTTTTTCTTTTTTTTTTTTTAATTTCTTTTTTTTTTTTTTTAGTAAAACAGAGTTTAAAGCACACATTTTTTTGTAAATTTGAGATTTTGTTTCAGTTACAAATTTTCTGCTCAGTGAATGGTACTGAATTTGAGGTTTGGTTTCAGCGTGAGTTAGGATATTTTTAATGGCATGAATATAATTTATTCTAGTTTAAGGAGGATTTTAGGTGCTACCTACCTGTCTATTCTCAGCTGTTTTATGGGGAAGAAAAATTAAATTTTGGGGCACTGTGGGAATAAACTTGAAAAGTAAAAAAAAATGTATAAAGATTTTCCGATTGTATATATAAATGTGGATTTAGGTGGCCAGAAGTAGTATATTCGAAACTGTTTGATTTTCAGAAATTTAGTGCAAAAAATGGAACCCTGAAAACCATGACTCCTTATGTGATAGAATTTATTACATTCACAAACACTATGCAGGAAAGAAACTAAGGGCTATTTTTCATTTCATTAATTAATAGGCCAAATATAGGCTTTGATGTAAAAGCTGTCAGCTAGTTAACTCTTTCAAAATGCTTTGCTAACAGCATAAATCTGCAAAATAGTAACAGGCAACTGTGCCATTACTCTCTCAGGTCATTGCATAAAAGTAGAAACCTTTCATGGTTCAATATATGCATGTGTCTTCTGGAAATGCTATAAGCAATTTTATTTGATCAAACATTCATAATTCTTTTCCTGAGCTGTTGCCTACTTTAAGAATCAATGTTAATAAGTTCCACTGATTAGTGGGGTCTGGTAAAACATGACTTTCAGTATAGGCTCCTGTATTTTTGTTTTATAGTCATATATATACTTCATAAAATTAAGAAAAGAGGAGGTAAGGATTACAGACACAAATTTATGAGTGGATGAAAGAGTACCTTTAACCTAAAAGTCAGTCCAGCAAAATGAGCTGCTTGACATCTAATTAATAGGGCTGATAGAATAGTGCAGGCAAGGTAATATTTGTCTAAACACAAATTAAATTTGCTTCTCTAAAATTTGATTAATCAATGTAGTCATACAGATGTATTCTAGGTCTCCAAATTCGTTGCTGAATAACTATTCATAATATAACTGTGCCAATATTCAATGATATTTTGGAGTTAGATAGAGATTTTACAAGAACCAAGGGCTTTCTGGGGCACTAATTATATGGAGAAAAAGTAGCCTCTCTTTAGTGAAGAGACAGTGATTGGAAAGCTAATGTTTTTAAACAACCATGTAAGATGTGACATAAATTAAGAAAATAGCAGAATGTTCAAAGACTGAAATTAAAGAATTGAAAAGGAAAATCCAAAGCAAAAAATCCCCTAGTCTTCAGTTATTCCACAGATCTCTGAATTTGTATATATTCTGTGATGATCTTAGAGGTTAACAATATAGTAAATTGTATTTGTATGAAGTATGGTAGTCAATTTTTATTTGCTCATGTATTTAATTGGAAATTCATGTCCAGTTCCTTGCCTACTGCTTCAATATTAGTGATAAACATTTTTCACAAAGAAAAAAAGAAAACCTTTATTTCTTCCTAAATAAATCCTCAAAATTGGGTAGTATGTATATTTCACTAGTAAATGTCACAATATTTTCATTTCTACAGTTATTATAATTTTTTAAGTGTATCTTTTCTCACATTGTGCACACCTCATCCATACAATGCAAATTGTTACTGTTTGCTGTGCATATGCCCCTACTGTTTTCACATGAGCGTATAATAAAATGGAGCAGACAGTACTTTTTTCATGCTATAGTTGTAGCAGCAAAAGGGAATAAGGGTAGTGGCAGTTTCAGTACTCAGCCTATGGCTGGCTCTTTGTTCCTGGTTGTTCCATGATCTGCTTTTCTCCCTTGTCTTCCTGATTGCATATTAAAATTATATCTAATTCCAGCATTTCTTTTGCTCATTCTCCTTCAACATATGATGCAAAAATAATTGTTTGTTATTGGCTCAGTAGGAAAAGTGGATGATCTTTGGACAGCTACACCAAAACTGCTGTATAGATTTCATTCAATAAGGACATCCCAATCCCTAAAAGTCGTGAAGATCTCATACCCAGAAACTCGCACATGTCCATACCTTAATTCTGCTAAGACTAGCACATTATTATAGTTTGGGTTCTTCTCCAAATTATTTGTGTGACAGAAGGAAGTTACGTACTGTGGTCGAACTGAGCATTGCCTTTTGCATCTTCCATAATACTGACTGTCTCCAGAATTCACAATGTCTTTCTCTTCATATCTGGGCTTGTGTGCACTCAGCTAAAAAGGAAACATGAAGGTTCGAAAGATACATAACCAAAACTGAGACTCAAGAGTTTGTTCATAGACAATTCATGTAAACCTACA
>VWZG01010431.1:0-13641 GCA_013396735.1 Grallaria varia | reverse complement strand
CCTTCTTTCCATCCATTTATAATATTGTTTTCTTCAATCAAAGAGTTCAGATGTTTAATTATTCAAGGACATATTCTCCAGACAGATATGGAATTACAAGCTTTCTGCAATAATATACATGCAGGGCTGACTTCTGCTCATGATAAATTACTGTAATTTTGAAATGGCTTAATAACAATAAATTATATTCAAATAGGAATCAGAAGAATTTTTAGTACCATTACTCCCTCCCCCACTACCTATCAACCCCAAAACAAAGGAAAAAACATGAATAACTTTCTTGGGAGACATTTCTGTTTACCCAGCAACATTTTTCATGCTGTGCAAATTTTACTTTTTAGTTGTTTTTATAATTACATGGTGTCTGCTAGCACTATCTTGGATGCAGACACCATTATCAACTGCTTACTCTTTCTAAAGAAAAACTCTGGCAACTGAACTGTCTCATCTGAATTTTCTATGACTATACAAATTGTCATAAAATAAAAACAAAATAATGCAAGTGAACCAAAAGGTTCAAGTCTAGCTCTAAGCTGAAGAAATTCACCTCAAATTTATCACTATCTATGTAATAGTTTTTGCTTTTAAGACGTTAATGCTGTAATGTCTATGTTTTCCCCTTTTCTTTATGCAGAATTTGACATTACTGAACACTTTACAACCTTCTTTCACCATCTTGCTCTTTCCAAAAAAGATCATAAACCTTGACATGTTATGCAGCTACCATAGAGGTTTTGGATATTCAACAGGCTGGATCCTTCACACTCTGTATTGAAACCTTCCCAAGTTTAACAACAACTAAAGACACATTTTGTTTAATTTCTCAAGGCAAATGGTAGGATTTGCTTTTCTACTAACTGACATTTTATGTTTTTCTTATCTCTATTTGCCTGTGCTGAATTCTGGAGCTATTCTGAAGTTAATTCTAAAATTAGCTTCAATTCTAGGAATAGATTCATAATCCTACAGTTCAGTTTATATGCAAATTAAAAGTTGAATGAAGTGTTTTGGCTAATATTTTCAGTTTTTGCTGCCAGTTATCTCACCTTCATTTATAATAGACTCCATTTTTGTCTCATGCAGAGGGAAGGACCACTTGTTTTTATGTTTAAGTTCAAACTTTTTCTCTTGAAATAATAAACAGAGAACAATATAAACAAAATTTATTTATTTTAGTTAATTTGCCGTAGTGAGCCATCCCTCTTTTACTGAAGTGTGGAACATACAGTTACCAAGGGAAAGTCTTATCTTACAGTATCTCCTATATCTTGCAGTGACTGCCAGTTTTGAGTAAAGTTTCCTGCATTTAGAGTTGCTGTCACATAAAATTAGAATGACCTGAAGTTTAATTAAACCTTGTAAGCAATATCTGTCTGCCCATTACGGAATGAGTACTTTTAATTCACTATTCTGAGAGAAATTCCTAGGTATCTTATNAGACCGGTGAAAAAGCCTTCAGAAGTGGACGCTATTAGTTACCATGCCTATCTATCAGATAATGGAAAGCTTTCTTTCAACTACTTCTACTTGTTTATATTAGATAAGGAGTTTAAATTCTCACTGTCATCTAAACAAAACACATCTATAGCATGCAATTTATTTAACTTCCTTTGATCAGATATCCCATTATATTTATTTGCAGAAGTAAGGCTGAATTTGCCTTCTACTGGTTTCATCTTGCATCAAGATTTTTAAATTTAATTTACTGTAACCCTCTTTGAGTCATAAATGAACCTATGCTGTTTGCACTGTTATAAAAAATCACTTCCTTTTCTTTATGAACTGTACTTTGATGATGCACATGACAGGAGCATGATATTTTCTCTTCTGGCCTCATTTTTGTTCTATTTGTTCAAGCTAATGTTCTCCTATTTGCTCTCCAACACCATTTTTTGGTTTCCTTTATTATCTCAGGATTAATAAAATCAGATGCCAAAGCTGACATAGGAAATATACTAATGAAACACATTTTTACACTAAATTTTTTGAAAAGGAAGCGAAGATAAGAAGAATGATTCCATGAAATTTATTTTTCTTGCACTCATAATTTCAAGTGAGTAGGATAAACAAAGCTTCCCAACTTCATTTGAAAGAAGAAAATTAATGACTGCATTATGAACATTGGAGAATGCATACTGTTATTGGTCTGTTTTGGGTTAGTTTTTTTTTTCTCCAATGACTGAATGCTTAAGTTTTACAAGAATGAAAAATTTAGTATACTTGCCTTGAGATTATAACTTTTATCTGATTTTAGGGAGATTGGGACAGAAAGCTCTGTTAATTTTGTAGCAATATCTTAGTATTACAAAAATTTGAGCTGAATCTACAAACAGGCTTAAAATAACTAATGATTTTCAGGTCCTTTCTAAGGATAACCAGAAAGAAGACTGTTATACTCTTAAGTCCTTGCAAAAGCCAAATGGCACATCAAGAAACGTAAGGTAAATAATGTGGCAAATACTAACAGAAAAACTATCAAGATTACATTTTCTCCCTGTGCGTACTATCACTGATGATTATTCCCCTGGAAGGCACAGGTTGATTCTACAGCAGGAGAACAACTTGTGATTATTTCCCTTTCTCTCCCTCTTTGAAAAGAAAGAATTAATTTTAGAATTTTAGATTTGGACTTACTACAATTGGTACATTTTAGAATGTTAATAAGAGTTTTTGTGTTAGGTTTACAGAGCTCAGTAAACATCTTGATCACTACAGATATGTCTGCATTTCAAGTCCTTGGAAGTCCTAGCTAACTACATCTTTTAGCAATACTAGTCATTGCTTATCTCTTAAGACTGGTAATGCTTCTCAGTTCATGCTGGTAATATACTGTTATGTAGGGCCATCTTTGTCACTTACTTCTATTTGTGTTGTTAGAACAACTTTTCCTCTCCCATAACAAATGTGACTCTATGTTACTCACTTGAAGCTGTAAGTTTCAGTGTGTGAATATGTTCTTCAGCATAACCCGATAACATCAGTGTATATGAATTTATTTATTTGTTTGTTTTTCTTTCTTGCATGTAATTTTCTAAAACTGTAGCCAGGAGTTCTATTTATGATAGAAAGAAAACTTCTGCCCAGTTTATTATCTCTAGTGTGTGATTGATAACTTTCTTTCTATAAGTAATCAATAGTTTTATCAGAATACATTTCTTTAAGTCTCTCAAAGATAAGAATGAAGTTTGGGGAAGTTTTGCTTGCCATGTTTGGGGTGGGGGGAAAAGCCAATGAAAAGCCTACTGTGTCAATTGACTAGTAGCTTGAATATTTGATCTATTGACTTACATGATTAAACAGCTATGAAGAGACTCAATTGTTTCAAATTTCCATGGAGCTATTGATCTGATGGTCATCTTGAACAGTTCTAGGAGATTTCAGTACTACCCCTGAGAGATATCCAACAATTGCAACTCCTACATCACAGTATCAAAATTTTAGTAGTAACCATTTAAATGACGAAAGGAAAAATAAAGCTTTCATGACAGAAAAGATTAAAATGTCCTAGTGTACAACTAGAATTGTGTTTGTGCAACCTGATATAAATCCAGAATATGGAAGGGAAATTAGTGTTAATATAATTGTTAGAAGGTTTGAGATTTCCTCTGACTTACATGTGGCTCAATCGAATATTATGTGTAGAGTAATTATCATGTCAGAGTCATTATATGTTCAAATTAAGGCTTTGCTTCTTAGTACAGAAGAATTAAATCTTTCAACATTTATAAAATGATGGCTGCCTTCACATGTCTTTCTTTAAAGGGCATCTTTTACTCGAGGAAAGAAAAGTTTACAATATATATATAGATTTAAAAGAAGAGAAGACTTTGGGTTGACCTAGTTGCAGTCTTCCAGTACCTGGAGGGAGCCTACAAGAAAGATGGAGAGAGACAATTCACAAGGGCATGTAGTGACAGGACAGTGACAAAAGGGGAATGGGTTCAAACTGAAAGAGTAGGATTAGATTATATAATGGGATAAAATTATTTCCCGAGAATGGAAGTGAGCCACTGGAACAGGTTTCCCTGTGAAGCTGCGGATGCCCCATCCCTGGAAGTATTCAAGGCCAGGTTTGATGGGGGTTTGAGCAACCTGGTCTAGTGAAAGGTCTCCCTGCCCATGTCAGACATGGGTTGGACTTTTCAGGTCCCTTCCAATCCAGGCCATTCTATGATTCTATGGAAAGAAATTAAGACACAATACAACAAATACTGAATTGGAAAAAAAAAAAATAAATTAAGGAACATTTGAAGGCAGGTACAATTGAAAATAGAGCACTAAGAAAAGCTGACCAAGGATATAAGGTATTTTTTTTAAAGGAGTGATTGGTGAACTGAGAACTCAGAAGTGGAATGTGGACAACATTATGAAAAGGTTTTTTAGAAGACAGTATGATGAGATCTTCACATTGATTTAAACAGTGAATTTGCTCTCTACATTTTGTTTCCTGAGACTATCTCTCAAGAAAGACTAATACCTTGTCACCAATAAAAACAGCTGTTTTCTTACAGTCTGCATTTTGATTTTGTCCTTTTCCCCCACCTCTTCTTTTTATTGAAGTTTCATGGCCTTGGAGTGCCAATGTTGCTGAATAAGAAATGAAATTATTACTTTAATATCTGACAGTTTCACTTTAGGCAAAAGCAGCAGAATTTGAATAAGAGCCACCAATGGTGTTATCTGTAACAAAAGGCTTTTTTGAAATCTCTAATCCCCTTATGAAAGTTCCTATATTCTTGAATCTTCAATTTTGGTATGCTTGTTAAGTATTTGATTATGGGAATATATCCATGAAAAATTCACTTAAGAATTGTCTAGGGATGAAATATATCTACTGCATTAAATATTCTGCATGATATTGAAATAATTACAGGACTACCTAATGCCCTCATTTTAACTGAACTTGTTTCCAATCTGATTATAACTTTAACAGAAATTTAACCAGTTTGCAGAGACTATATAATACATTATCTGAAATGAAGTTACATAATTAATCTTAAATTTTACGCAGCTTATCCCTTCTGTCATTTCTCCTGGTGTCTCCATCCTACATAGTGTTCTGAACACCCATCAGTGAATTTGATCAATTTTTATGGTATTCAGAGCCACAATGCGTAAGAAAACCTGATGCAGTATGTCTATCCAAATGACAAATCTACTTGTATTGTGTGTCGATGGAATCCTAACACTGATTTAAGAATGCAACTTCCCACCACTTCCCCCCTCCCCACTCAAGAAGCTGATTTGTGCCCTTCACTACTTTACACATCAAATGTTGCATTTTAGAAGGGATCCATCTAAAAAGTTTTAATGATTTTTTTTTGTTTGCAAAAAGCACTGTTTACAGGATTCTTGTTATCATGAGAGTAGCCCACATTTCATAATTCTCTAGCTATTCTTCAAAAAAAAAAAAAAAACCAAAAAAAAAAACAAAACCAACCAAATAAACAAACAAACAAAACCCCAAAGAAACAGCAACCCCACTTTCAAACTAGCAAGAAGACACTGAGCAGTGTATATAGTAATAGTGGAAGTGTAAAGATGAGCAGTTGTATTTTGTTTTGAAGACAGGTGAGGTTAGGGCTCCTCTTAGCACTGGGCTCTGAATTTTTAGCCCAATTATCATGAAGACTCTATTTTCCACAGATGACAGAAAATGTTTGCCCTCACATTCTGTTTTTCAATGGAGCAAAGACTTTGCAAGAGAGAGAGAAGGGATCTTTCAAACAGTCAAGATTCAAAGCCTGTAGTGCTTTGAAAATCAATATAGAAACCTTGAATGTGGGATCTTTGTGTGAAGAGCTAGTGCAAACAGTTCAGTAGGGAAGAGAAAACACTAGATAATGATTCCTGAAACAGACATACCATATGTTCTTTTATATAATATGATATTCGACTATCTTGCATAAAAAAAAATGCACTCAAACAAATGGATAAAATAGGAGAGCTGTCATGAGGAAAAGGAGCAAATGGACCAGTGAACAAGGTGAAGAGTCGGGATAAGGCTTCTTTGCCTACACATGTGTAAGAATCCTACTTGATCAGAGAATAAAACCAGTAAAAGATAACATAAACCCACTTTAAAAACCGCTTATTGAAACTACAAGAAAAGAGACTTTTCTACTCTTTTTCAGTTTTGCTTCCTGAGCAAAGGAACTCAAACACTTTGAGAATTGTTGCAGAATTCAATAAGACAGGATGTTACCTTGCACGCCATGTGTCAATTCAAAGTTCTTTTTCACTGTGCTGTTTGAATTGCTTTATATTGAATTGTGGTCACTTATGTGAGCAGCTGCTGCATGCTTACATGTGTGATAAAATTCTTGGTTTTGTGCTAAGCAAGCAAATACAAAATCCATACCATTGCATCTGGCACTATGTGTCAACCCTGGTACCTCAAAAGTGAGACTACAAGAAATGTTTGTGTTTCCTTTTTTTGCCAATTCATAGTTCTCCACTTATCAAATGAGATATCGCAACAGAACAATGGAAAGAAACAGGTCTAATTTCTTCTTTACTTTATAGTGCTGATTACTCACCAGTACTATCACTCTGTTTCTTCTTGAAAGCAATAATTTTTAGCTAAAAAATGTGAAGTTATTTAGCATATTAATGTTTTCCTATGACTCTCATATATCAAAGGTGTTAATCTCTGAAAGAAGATTCTTATGTACTTTATTAGTTGGCCTTCAACAAATTCATTAGAGGTGAATTTTAGTTTTTATCATTGGTAGTGTGTCTATGTCAAACAAGATAGAGAAAAATAATTAAAAATAAGTCTCTGTATATGACAGAAAAAATGGCATTAGAAACCATAAATTTCATGGTGTGTTTTCAAAATACCAGTATTTTACACATATTATTGTTAGTTCTTTACAGTTTCTCTTATAAATCTTTTTCTAGAATGTGAATTAAGTATTCAATCACAAACTGAATAGAAGGCTGTACAACAGCACGTCATGTACATTTTAAAAATACCCAATGATGCAATAGTAGATTAATTATACATTAATATTCACAAACATCTATCTCCCAATTAAATTTTCATAAGGAAAAGAAGTTGAAAATTTTTACACTCCATTAAATTTATTGATTTCAATGTACTTTTTCAATTATCTTTTCACAATATCTCATTTTATTTATTAATATTTATTAGGGAAGGATAGTATTTTACATTATGTATTTTATGTTAGAATATTTTGAAGATGTGTTAATTAATGTTCTATATGAGGTTTAAAATTTAGACACGTGTTTCAAAAGTTTGAAATTTTTTTTTTCCCACTTGAATGGAGACAGAAAAAATAAAGCCAACTCCCTTGACTGTGATTTGAAGTGAATTTAAACATTACAACTAAGTTCCCATTAGCTATGAAAATGGTGAAAGTCCTTGAGGGGAAGCCATACAAGGAGTGGCTGAGGTCACTTGGTCTGTTCAGCCTGGAGAAGAGCAGACTGAGGGGAGACCTCATTGCTGTTACAACTTCCTTGTGAGGGGAAGAGAAGGGGCAGGTGCTGATCTCTTCACTGTGGGGACCAGTGACAGGATCCAAGGGAATGGTCTGAAGGTGATTCAGGGGAGGTTTAGGCTGGATATTTGAAAAAGGTTCTTCACCCAGAGGGTGTTTGGGCACTGAACAGGCTCCCCATGGCAGTGATCACAGCACCAAGCCTGACTGTGGTTAAGAAGTGTTTGAACAATGTTCTCTGGCATGTGGTTTGATTCTTTGGGCTGCCTCCAGCTCAGGATGTTCTATGACTTTATGATTCAATGAATTCTAATTGTGTTCTGAGTTGTTATGAATAAGATACTTTTAAATATTAAATCTAATTTCTGATATGTGATGGATTTTCTGCTTTGTTTGTTTGTTTTATTGTGTACATTGTTGCAACCTTATCAAACTTGTCTTTTGATTTTTATAAATTCTTTATTTATCTGAAGTAGTTGAATAAGGTTGATGAATATGAAGAGCAAGTAACTCAAGAAAGATGTGTTTTTCTGAATCTTGAACATTTATCCTCACTAATAATATTTTTTCTACTTAAATATATGTATGCTTAAATAGAATTTAATTCCACTTATTAGTCAATTATTTAACTACATTATTTTTAAGTTGCAATTAGCATAAAATTTGCCCACACATATATGTTTTTAAAAAGGCATTCAGTTCGTGGCTAGTTTTTTTCGCCAGGTCTCAGTACTGGGGCCAGTCCTGTTTAATATCTTTGTTGATGATCTAGATGACAGGATTGAGTGCACCCTCAGTAAATTCGCAGATGACACTAAGTTGGGTGGGAGTGTTGATCTGCTGGAGGGTAGGAAGGCTCTGCAAAGGGATCTGGACAGGCTGAATCGATGGGCCAAGGCCAATGGTATGAGCCTTAATGAGACCCAGTGCCGAATCCTACACTTTGTTACAACAGCCCCATCAACACTACAGTCTTGGGGAAGACTGACTGCAACGCTGCCCAGAGGAAAAGGACCTGGGAGTGCTGACTGACAGCCAGCTGAACATAAGCCAGCATGTGCCCAGGTGGTCAAGAAGGCCAATGACATCCTGGCCTGTATCAGAAATAGTGTGGCCAGCAGGCCTTCCTACCCTCTAGCAGCTCAACACTTCTGCTCTACTTGATGTTGACTCAGTGGAAGCACAATTTAGCAACATTATTCTTATAGAAATCCAAAACACAGCACTGTACCAGCTGCTAGGAAAAAAAAAAATTCTCTATCCCAGTTGAAATCAGAACAGTAACCATACTTTATTCTGTATAATTTATATCATGCCCAGGTCCCACACCTTCTCATACATCCCCATTAACCATCATCATCTTTCCAGTCTGTTAATATATACACAGGTGTCGTTCCCCTAGTCTGCGTATTATCCCTCTAAAAGTCTGTTGAATTCATTTAGTCCATGACTTCGGGCTTCATCTGTCACAGCAGTTTCAGTAGAAACATGGTGTGTGGTGCTGGATTGTTGCAAACAAGTCAGTTCTGATTCCCTCGCCATTGCGCTTGTCCAGCTTCATCACAGTTTGTTCTTTGTTAATCTGGATATTTCTACTGTATTAGATATGGCATATAGTCACCATAGAAGTAATGATATACAGTGCTATACAGCAATTAACATTTTGCACCCAAAATCAAATCTCCTAAAGGTACACACTGGACTCTCACATTATTCACCGAATGCACCCAGGTCCTTAATAAAAAGCAATTTCACAGGTGAGTTTGCCTTTTCCTGTCTCAGGAAAAACCCAGACTGTTTTCCCCAGAATGTCTTTTAGTATTCACTTCAGGAACTCTATCCCTTTCTGCAGCTTTGATTGGGCAGGGTCAGCCTAGTTGGCAGATCCCCTAATGTTGACTAACCAAGTGGCCTTTGCTAAATGTGTACCCCAAAGTTTGAAGGTCGCACCACTCATTGCTCTCAGTGTAGTCTTTAAATAGTCCTTGGCATCACTGGATTTTCCCAGAGGACTTGATGCTTGATAGGGGATGTGATATATTTAGCTTATTCTTACAGCATCTGTCAAAACTTACACATTTGAAAGCATTCATCTTGAGAGAATGATGTACCTATGTAGTTGCCTGTCAGGCTGAGTAATTTGCTTAATGGCTAGGGCTAAAAGATTCTCAATTAATTGCTTTGAAGATTAGCAGAATCTGCTACATGTAACAAAATGCATGTTTGGGTCTAGACATCATCTCAAAACCAATTTGAATTTGTAACCTCTATGAAAATTAGCACCAATCATTCATTCACACCTGCAATTCAAGTTCTAAAATTGTATCTTTCTTGATCAAATGTCTCCAGATGAAGATAATAAAATATTTTCTGTCAGATAAGGAAAAGAAAAAAGGCTGTAAAAGGCTGTGTTCTTTTCATGTCTGTTGTCATCCACACTGCTAATTCTTTTGACTCTTCTAGCAGAAGGAGTGTGCAGGAACAAGTCTGGCCTCAGAGCAGGTGTTCAGCTAATTACTCAGCCCATTTCTAGCATGGTTGCATGTATGTTAAAGAAAGCTGGCTGGTACCAGAACATCCCCTTTTAGATGTTCAGGGTTGGTAGGATAGGCTGTCTTTGTTGGAATATAATCTGCAAAAACTGCAACTTGTATTTATTATTAAAAAGGAGCAAAAAAATCAAGACAAACAGCTGCTTTCATATCTGATCCTCTTAATAAATTGAAGAAGCCATGATGCACAAATATTTTTTTCCTGCTAATAAGTAATTTTTATGCATAATGCTGAAAGCTTGACTTGCTAACAAAGCAAGTACTATTAATATGCAGTTTTAAAACAACATATTTAGCAAGGGTGTGCTGTTAAATTCAAAATGTTGATTGCAATATTTTTTAGATAAATTGCAATATTTCTACATACATTTTTAGGGGAAGAGAACATTATATTTCTTTGTGTCTGTAAACTAATTCTGCCATGTAGAAGGTTGTTGTCCCAGGACTAGGGTGATGCAATTACCAATGTGTGGCAAGATGACAATACTCAGGTGTTTTACATTGGCATGTAATCTTGACGGTGTGAATTTCTTTTCATAGTCTGCATCAAAGAGTCTCTGTTTGACTGTGGATTGAAGGGGAAAAGTTCTGAGCAGGAACTTCAGAGAAGGCATGAAATAATTTTTGAAAACATTTTACATGCAAGTGTTGGTGGAGAAAGGACTTAGATGAAAGAGATAGGGGACTGGAATGGTTGAGAGGTGTTCAAGACAGTTGTAAGACAACAGGTGATTGGAAAAAAACCTGGAGGTTTGGGGACACCTGGCTGATCAATTGGAGAAGAGGAGGATTCTGAGCTTAAGAGCACTGAAATAAGAAATATCTATCCATTTATCTATTTTTCAGTGGTTTATTTCTGGATTCAGAAGACTTTCATCTTGGATAGCTATTGAAAGGTGATACATATGCCAAAGATATTGTATTCATATTCTTGATAGTTAATGAGAGGCATTACATAACAATGTGTCATACTGCCATAATTTAAATTTTTTGAGCATTTTTTCTCTGCATAAACTGTTAATTTCTAGGCAAACAGCTGCATTCTGAATTATTTAGAACACTTGTTCTTTAGCTAATTGACAGTTAATTGATGCTTTGAGAGACCATCAGCTAAACAGCATGTAAATGGATTCAGGCCTTGCTGCTCAGGGAGACAAGAGACAACTTATGAGCTACTTCCACCAGGGCAGCTACTCTTCTCTTGCCAGAGACGGGCTGGAGAAGTTGCTGCATGTAGAGCTACTTCCCTAAAATGTTCTCCCTTCTACTAGGAACTTCTTCCAGAGGTGGTATCTTTCTTTAAAGAAAGTACTGAAGTATTCAGAGTGCCACATGCTTATTTATGAAATGGCTTGCTTTACCTGGTCTTGTTTTATCTTTCTCTCTTCAAATCTTGGATATATATATAGTAATGTCTTTGGAACGAATGGTACAACACACAAGAACAGCAACTTCCAGATTTCCAATTTTATTTTGGACTGATGAAAGAAGTAACTAATTTTGTACTT
This sequence comes from Grallaria varia, assembly GCA_013396735.1. Lineage (NCBI taxonomy): Eukaryota > Metazoa > Chordata > Aves > Passeriformes > Formicariidae > Grallaria > Grallaria varia. The sequence goes on along the minus strand of VWZG01010431.1, from coordinate 2,115 downwards.
CTAATGTTTTTTCTCTATTTATTTCTGAATATATTTTGTTAACTGGAAATACCTTGCCCAGCTAGGAACAGTGCCTTCCCTCTTACAGAGTTTCTGCATTTCAATTTGTTTTCTGTATTTCAATGCTGGCTTTAACTACAGTGCCCATCTGACTGCTAGGCTTGATTCTCTTGAGGCATTACACTGCCTATTTCCTCAGTCACTCACTATGAAGGTGTTGCACAGGATAGGAAGGCTTATTGACCTGTAACAGAGAGAGTAGAATCAGACTTATGTGGGACTTGTAACTAAAAGAGAAAATGCAGTACACTTAACTTCAGGGAGTACAAAGAAGCTACAGTAGTTATGCAGCATTTTTGCAGCCTCGAAAGATTTGCACTGAGTGGAACAGGAGTGTGATTATTTTCCTCTAGGTGGCAGGTTTTGGCAAGCTTTGTTTTAATCATATAAGTAAATAGATAGTCTTTCTGGTTAAGTTACCCGGTTCAATCACTATCTTCATCCTATTAAATTCTTTAACTGCCGCAGGTGTGCGTGTGTGTTCATGTATGTGTGGACTTTGGGGTCCATGCGTAGTCATGAAAATATGAAACTTTTTGTACACAAAGATCTTAAAAGCTTCTAAAACTTTATTGTATGAAACCGATCAGGAATGCCTAACTCTGAAATGAGTTTATGACTTATAGTCAGGTGAAAAGTCAGAGGAAGTCCTAGTCTGAAACTTTTAAGCTGCTTATTAACTTCTGAATGGTAGTTAAGCCTTATATCACAATATTTAAATGAATCACTTTTTTGCAACTGCATCCCAAAGAATGACAGGGTGAAACAACTGCTTTGGAGCCTTCAGTTACTGTTTCTGAATTTACACATCTTTTACATATGTAATTCTAACTTTTAGGGTTTTCTAGTGTAAACGTATGTTTGCAAATAAGGGGGGAAATGTATTTAATTTCTTAAGCAATGCTAATATTCTTTATCATAAAATGAAAATGTACTATATATTTACTCCTTTTCTTGCCACATTTCTTGTGCATAACTGAGTTGGTCTGAATAAATGCGTGTATGTGTGAGTAAAAGACAACAAGTGAGGCAAAGCTCAGGATACACAACAGCCTTTTTTTTTTTTTTTTTTTTCAGAAAGGAAAAGAAAAAGTTGAAATGAAGATTTATCTTTCAGTAAAACTTCTGTGGCAGTCTTTTAACCCACTCTTTAGGCATTATTTATGAATGAGAAATGACACATAATTTAAGTAATACATTGCCATCATTTCAAAATCAGTATTTGGCAGTATTCATTCCACACACAGTAATGAAAATTCAATCATATAGTTTGCAATGCTCTTTGAATTAGACATAATATTCATATCAGTTTTTTTAAACAGGGCAACCAGAGACTGTATTTCCTAGAATCTCTTCAGCTGCAGAAATGCATCATGACTGAAATGTTACTAGAATTGATATTGATTGCTATACTTGCCACCATTTCATCCATTAATACCCCATGCAAACTCCTTTGTACTTGTGAATCTAAAGTATAATTTTCCATTCACTACCAATAACCAAACTCACAGTTCCTGCAATCGCTAAACCCTAGATCTTTGTGATGGTACAGAAACTTAATGATGTTGTTTACAGGCACTCCAAAAATAACTACTAGGAATCTAAAGAATGTGCTTTGAAGTATTGACAGGCTTTTGTGCAAAATTATTGTATTCAAGAAGAATTGCAGACCACTTTTTAGAAGGCGGAGGAAAAGAAACAGCAAAATGTTCAGAGAAAATACTTAATCATTTTCAGGGAACAAAACATTTGCATAATATCTTTATATCATTCAGTGTTTGTTTCGTGTGTTGCCTCCACATCTGAAACTGCCTTTTCTCAAAGTCAGTTTTTAGTAAAGTGTTCTCTGCTTTTTCAGCTTTTTCTCTAAACCTGGTTTCCATAAATACAATTACAAAAAAGCATGATGTTGATAACGGTGTGGAAATTGACAGACTTGTTGCTGATAGTACCTTGTTTGGTCTCACTAAAATGTGATGAAAATTAGCAAGTTGTAAAAACAAAATTAAATGCTCATGGATTCTCAATTTCTCCAGTAAAATTTTCTTCTCAGAT
>VWZG01010427.1:20207-77718 GCA_013396735.1 Grallaria varia | reverse complement strand
AAAGGAGCACTCATGACACTACATGTCACAGTAAGCAATTTGTTAAGGATACTGCAAAGTGATTTGCCCAGTAAAATTTTAAAATGTACACTGTGCTCAATAGTTCAAACTACACGTAAACAAAGAGCAGCTTCCTGCAACAAGATGTAAATCAAAACATTATAGCACCAGCTCCCAGCACCAAGGAGTTGCCCCCTGACCAGTGTGAGTGTACAATGCAATAGTGCTCGCTGAGGTTTCTGCTACACGAGAGCCACAGTGGGACAGCTCTGCCCATTTCTTCCTGACATTTTCTTACCAGGTGTGCACAAATTACATTCCTTCCTGTGGAGAGCAACAATGAAATTGTTTTACAGTACCAGAAAACACTGACTGGGACATGGCACCTGAGGGCAAAGTAGGTACTGCATACCTGAACCTGAATAAACGGGCATGGAGGAAATGTGATGTCTGTCTTGTGAGCAATCCTCTCCCTAACAGCAGATCTGAAAGAAGCTGCAGACTGTAAGAAAAGAAACACACCTTCCTATGCTGAAAGCCATGGATGTGATATTGCCCACACTAATAATTTCATTTCACCATCAGCAAAGCATTTATCCCCAAAAAACTGTACACATATCAGTCAGGTTATGGAGCAGTGCTATCTTCACACTATTAAAAGTCTGTTGCTATAGTGGTTAGGTTTCTTTTGTTGGCAGAGGGGGAAAAAAAAAAGAAAAAAATAGGGAGATAGGCAGCATGGCCACATCACCATAGAGCAATTTTACTCCCATATTACTGCAGATAAAATCTTGCTTCTTAAGTGCAAATTAAAAAGTATTTGCTTGAAACCATCATGACTTGGGCTCTGATAAAAGACAGATGATTCAGATTCTTACAAATATTGACACATCTAATCATTGCAGGTTTCCAAAGCAAGAACAAGTTTACGAACAGGAAGAGAATAGAACGTTATCACTCTTAAAAAAATCCCACATCATTGCAAACTTCAAACGGTCTTCAAAAACATACCTAGAAAAGATTGTTTTCAGAGTTTTTTTTTATTTCTTTGAGCTGACAAGTGTCCATGCAAAACAATTTTGAGAAGAGCAGTGTTCCACCTGGGTACCAACTAGCCCCAACTTTGACCCACACAGCTCAGTAAAGTGCTCTCTTGTGCATCCTTTGAGGAAAAAAGTTCTCATTTAAGGTTTGGGAGGCCAAGGTTGCCAGCTGGGGAAGGCATAATCTCGGTCAATCCATGTTGAGGTCAGAGAAGGAGGACGGAGCAAAGTTAACAGTACTCTGCCTTTCATAATGCACAGACAACAGGCTGCAGGGGAGGAGCAAGCAGAAGCAGAGGTGGGTGGCAAATGAAACCGGGCCCCTGGGAAGCCATGGGAGTTTAACACAGGCCTCATCAAGGGAAGCATTTCATTCTCTACAGATAACAAATACCAGCATTACTGCAGAGTCCTGAGGATTTACTGTTTAGACACCAGGTAACAGATCTCCACATACAAAACAAATGAAAAATCAAATACACATTTCACTTTCTGTGCTGGTGGTTTTTCAACAATTCCTTTGAAGGGCAAAGGGGATCTAACATTCTTTTGCCAATTTAAAGAAAAAAAGCATCTTGCCCTTGCATTTTTTATGTTGCACACTTACAAACATTCTAGGGCAGTTTATTAGAGGTATTTACTGATAGAACAAGTAACCATCAGCTTAAAAGAGTAAAAATAATGTTAATGGGGTAAAGTAATTAAGGCATATTTTATTTTGGCCAGGAATGATGCATCCTACAGAGTAATCTTCATTTTCCCACTTGGTTTTCAGAGCACTGCACTTTTTTGGTTTTGTTTTACATGGCACTTTGAAATTAATGTTTTACAACTTAGTCAAGATTTTCAAGTGTTTTCCTCAATACAAATGCCTTCTCTTGTAGCTCGGGTCTGCTATCTGATGCCATCATAGACAATGAACGAATGAGGTGCGCTCTGCTTTCTGGTGTCAGGCTTTCCCACTGTTGAGCTTCTGTGTAGGTGAAGACAGACATAGGACATGAACATCAGAATGCCAAAAAACCCCAAAAAGTAATCTCATTCCCTAGACAGGCTGAAACAGTGACTGCTTTAACCTTTCCCTTGCAGTCCACACTGTGCATCCAGGAGTACACAAATTCAGCTGGACACTCAGAAGCATGCACTGCTTCCTGCACCCGGAGTCATGCCCATTTCGGCTAGACTTCATTGTCTAAGCCTGTAACATGTGAATGCAAAGGCCTAAAGAACCCATGTTACAACTGCCTCATGAAGGAGGCATGTAAGAAGATTTTTGCAGAATAAAGGAAACACAAAATGCATTGTGTTAACAAAAAATCCAAAGGAAAAATGTGCTACAGAACAATTGCAGACATGACCTTGAGATGTAAGCAGACTCATCCTCTGAAGTCAGTTCTGCAAATCTTAAATCCTAAATAACAATGAGGAACTAAACTTTAAACTCAAAAGTGTAAAAATTACTCTTCTGAAAAAACAGGAGCTCCCTCCTCTATGGAGTGCAAATACAGAATCTGACGAGACAGTCAATTCTGTGTGCTCTCCATGGGACCCTCCTTGCTGAACATTTTCCTTACCCAAGGAGTATCCAACAATATTTTAGACCTTGACATCAGCTCCAGTTACTTCAAGCCCTCCCAAGTCCCAGCTGCCCCAGAATCACCCAGTGCTGCAAGCAGAAGCTAAGGCCATCTCCACAGCTCCAGGCCACACAGCCAGGTGCCATTTGTACCTAACAGTGGCTCTTCCTGTGGCAAGCAAAAAAGTCTCACCTTGCAGTTTGGTGAGCAGCAGTTGTATCACAGACAAAGCTTCTGTTCTTATGGATGTGTAGCTTTTGTTTTCTAAGGGATTTAAAGAAAACAAACAAGAAAGCCCACAACTACATTGAGAACCAAATGCACATTAACTGTACAAAAAGCAGTCACCATTGTGGTCCCCAGGCCACTTCAATCAGCACAGTTAGGAACATCTGAATGGCAGAAAGTGAACAACTGGAGGTTGACAAGTCAACTAAACTTTGTGCATTGCTTCTGCTACTACCACACAGCTACTGTTCCTTACACATGGTGCAAGGGAACAGAACACTGGCATAACTGCAGTGTTGTAGACAATCCCTGTACATAACATAACAGACTGTTCTTCTGGGGAGTTGTACTTGCTATACACCATACAAATGTTAACTAGTAGTATTAAGTGAGGGTACATAAATGCTATGCCATCAAGCATAAGCTTGTCATCAGAAGTTATGTGGTTTCCAAGCTAAAATGATATGCAGGTGAGTACCTTAATAACCTTCATTCCATGAGGATTGATATCTAAAAGAAACTTTCTCGAAAGGGGTCTCTGAATTAGTAGCTAGTAGGTGCCACTTTTAGGCACACCAGAAACAAGAGCCACATGCAGGTATGAGACTTGGGGCACTATCAAAGCAATGAAGAGCCCCATGACTGTCAACATGACTCAGGCAGCACTTGTATTCCCATGGACATCCTGCTCAGGGAGAACACAAACTGCCTCAAAGCCTTGGAGCTTCATGCACCGGCTATTTGAGAAAATTTGGGGTATCTCTTGGATACTACAATCTTGGATACATAATGCATATGTATCTAAGAAGCCTGAACTGTGGAGAAGAAAAACTTGTGTTACATTAAATCAGGAATCGATTAATTACATGGGGTCCACCTTCTGCTGCACAGTCTGCTGTCCACCTCTCCCTCCCCTTTCAGAGGAATACAATTCTCTATGCACTGCACAGAGTGCATAGAGACTGCACAGTAGAGTCTCAAACAGTTACTGCAACATCAGAACAATCACAATGCAGTGCAAGGAAGGGCAAAATGTTACCTCTGACAGCTTATGCTTGTTTCGCTTTTCCTCTATCAGCCAAACCCCTAGAGGAAGAACGTATTAACAAACAACTCATCATCAATCACAAACCAGGAGAAGTCTGTTTACCTAAAGAATGGGTGATAGAAGAACAGGTTTCCAACAGTATTTCTGTCAAAGCCACAGGGTCGGAGTGCTCCTCATCAAACAGCATTAGCCTGTCAAATGCAAAAAGAATCAGGCACCCTGCATCACTGGGACAGAAGCCTGCTAGACTTCTCCAAGAATCCAGTGTCATCCTCAAGTTAATTAAACAGTTTGAAGCAATAAAGACAATACAAATCATTGAAGTGGATTGCAGAAGGAAGAATTACCCTTGAAAATAGGCATTCATGGCTTGTAGTACTCCAAGCTGCACTTTCCATGTGCCGAGTTTCAGACGGTCACACATTAACTTGCAAAACTCTTGGCGATAGCAACCTACAGGAAGATAAGGATGTCATTGTGTTACCACAGAGAAAGATAGGAGGAAACACTTCCTGGTGCTCCTCTCCAAGTGACATCAAGCTAATCACTGCATATGACCAAGTCAACATCTAGGATGTAACAAGTGACCCTGAAAATCTTCACCCCATCAACTCACTCATACGAATGCTGGAATACGAAACAGCTGCATTACACACTGTCATGCTAGTAAAAAGCAACCTTTTTTCTCTCCCCAGATATTCCCAGTTCCTTCATCTTGTATCAGCATTCATGCAAACATAAATGTGAGCAGCAGAGTCAGGTTGGTTTTCATGAGACAAGCCACATCAGGCATCCTGCATGTCTCCAAACTCAGAACACTTTTGTGAATTGAAGACAACAGAAATTGCCCCAAAGATGGGCTAGAAAAGCTGTTGGCACAGCTCTTATTGAAAATCTTGCAAGCTGCAGGCAGTGAGATCCTGCATTTTCTCAAAAAGCCTCCCCACCCTCCACATGATCTCCAGGTCCTTCCCTCCCTTCTGCTTTTCATTTTAAGAGGAAATAGTTTGCTTCGCACATCATTAGCTGACTTACGCTGCGTTTCCGGGCTCCTTGGCCAGGCTTTCCCCAGGGTCTCGAAGGCACAGATCAGGGACTCCATCTGTACCTCTTTCTCCCGCATGTCCTCGTCCTCTTCATCATGCTTTGGAAAACCTGCACCCATGCTCTCCAGAGAGTTCTGCAGAGGCCATGGGGGAAGGTGTGATCGACAGAAGGATGAGGGCAGGCTGGGCACACACTGCAGTGCAGCTCAGTCTTCCCTTGCAGTCTGCACACACCAGTCCTTGTACCCAGCCAGTGCCTCCACACAGATGAGGCAGGCCCCCAGCAGCTCAGATGCTGTCAGCAGCCTGTGGAAGTGCACCACTGGCTCTGTGGCCTGGTGCCCAGACAACTGCCTCTGCTATGCAAGTCTCACTTGCAGAGCTGCACAGCTCTGATGATACTAGACAGAAGCACTCTACACAGCTTCCCAGGAGTCTCTTGCTGCCTCTAGAGCAGCCAGGAATTGACTTTAATGCTGTATCAGGGCAGTGCTGGACATCAGAGGGAGGACTCTGCCTAGAGAACAGATGGGCTGATTCAGAATTTGGGCAGCACAGGTACCAACCCCCAGGGCTCACCAACAGTCTGGTATTCAGCCCCACTGAATATCTGGCTGAGTGTGGGGTTTCCCTCACACCGCAGCCTTCTGGGCAGCAGCCTGGCATGTGGCCAGCACCAGCTGGACTGTCAGCACTTGGGCATTTTGCTTTGTAAGAGAAAACTCAATAAGCTGAACTGTCACCTTCTTTATCATGGGAAAGATGATATCTGTAAGTTCCTGGAACCGGTCTTCCTTTGTTGCCTGCAGCACTTCCGCTGCACAGCGCAGCGCCACCAGCTTATACTTCAGGTTCTCTTTAAGACATTCTTTCAGGATAGCCTGGACAGTATCTTTGATGGTGGGCTGACCAGGCACTGACTTCTTCAGCTCTGCACTGAAATGCAAGGCACACAGAAACTATCAGACCCATGTTGATCTCTTCCCAAAAACTGCTTTTCCCAGGTAGGAATTAATTCCTGTGTCCAGGCACTCAAGTGCCTACCAACAGTTGCAGCAGAAGTTATGCTCTGGTGCTCTTCTTTGCTCTTTGTCTGGTCTGTTTTTCTTTCCTCTCTTTTCTCATATGCTTCAAGGCACTTGCCCCCTCACTAGTATTCTACCTCTTCTTTTCTCCACCTTTAAGGTGTCCCCTTAAGTCTCTTCTTTCCTCTTAGCAACTCCAGCCTCTCAACATCCTCTTCCTGAATCAACCATTTACTTCTGCTGGTCTCTTTGAAACATCATTTGCCCCTCCCAGCTCTAAGATGCCACTCACACATGCAAAGGGGGTAGAGACTCCTCACATGCTGATGGGAGATCAGCATGGCAATCACAAACTTTCTAGAGTTTCTTAGTGCCCAATAGGTAGTAACACTATGCAACAACCTCCTATGTGAGATTTCAGGTCCTGAGGATGCCACCTCATTCAAGACACTTACCAGCATGCAGAGACAACACTGGCAATGGCCTTTAGCAGCTCCTCCTGCAATGAGCAAAACAGACACCATTGAGAAATGCTACATGGCCAAATGGCACAGTCCTGTCACAGGTGAAACCTTTGTACTCTGCTGCAAGAAGCAGTGGGAAAATATGCCTGTGACACCAATTCAGAGAACCAATGTCTGTCTGTCTTCTCCTACTCCTGTTTTAGAGGTTGCAAAGTACTTGCCTTGCAACCCGCACCGAACTGGCAGCAGAAAAGGCCTTGCAGTGCCTCTGAGCACACACCAGTACCCCTCAAGATCAGAATATGGTGCAGTGGAAGTAGTCTGAGTGGGAATCCAGCTCCTAAAGCAATCTGAACTTCACCTACTTATATTCCTGGTCATTTGAGTATCTGCTAACTGCAGAGCAAAAGGCAGACTCCACAACTTCTTACATTTGCTGCTCTGCAGCACAGAACATTGCATTTTCCTGCTTCAAGGGCCATGTGCTGCTGGGTTCAGTGATTCATGAGGTGACAGCTCCCTCTTTACCTTCCCAGTCCAGGTTCTCCCTGGCAGGCCTTGTAGCAAGGCGGAGAGCACCATTCCTAGATGTGGTGGCACAAGGGAGCCTGTCTGTTTTGCAATTGTTGCCATTGCAGCTGCTCCCTGGGCTTTCATCTTCCAGGACTGGGACTGCAGAGCCTTCTGGGTGACGGTTATCAACTCCTGCATATAAAGTCTGATGCCACCCTGAGTACCTGCATGTCAAATGGAGGAAAACTAATTTTGCTGTAAAACAAAAATCTGATCTTATTCAAAAAACCCCAAACAACCAACCAAGCAAAGAAAAAAACACACCACTGACAAATGAACAAACCCCCACACTCCCAAAACAAACAAACAAAAAAACCAGCTACAGATTTATTGGAGGTTTTGGCCATGAAACACATCAGAAAAGCCTAGTTGAGGCAAGGGGGGAAGAATTCCTCCCAGGCTGGTTGAAGACGGGTTCATTTTCTAGGGGCTTCCTAAGAAAGTCTTGGTGTGTATCTGGACATGAAGCTCATCTCAATTCTTTCATATAGCAAACACTAGACATTGTGTTAGCCTTTTTCTAAGGAACAGAACTTCTTTTTTTTTTTTCTTTCAAGAACAGGTCACTATGAAAACATTTTTGCGGTTCCTTTCTCAGTCTCCAGAAAAGTATTCTGGTGACTGAGGAAGCAGATCTGAAATCACAACTCAGAAGGAGCCAGCAAAACAATTCCATCATGCATCCAGATCTCTACAGACAGAACAGCACTTTTATAGCACAGATTAATTCACTGAAGTTCAACCACAGGTATTACCAGGGAGATCTCCAACCAGAGATACAGGCCAAAGTTCCCTGTAACATTAGACTGTGTAACAGCCCTTAAAGGCCAGCACCAAAATTTCCAAAGATGTCCAGTTATCTGCACCATGATCAGGGACATATTACAGTGGCATTCTGTGTCTCACAATCTTAAAATCCTTCTTCAAACTCTGTCTGTCCATCCTTGTGATTAATACCCTTTTAATTATTTTATATTATAGCCAGAGAAGACAACCTTCATTCATGAATCTTCAGCAAGGAAGAAAATGGAAAAAAATCTTCCCAAATCTCTTCCTCCCAAAACTGTATTTCCAAAATGGAATGCCAGAAAACATAGTATTTCTGGCCCCATGTTTCCCAGAAAGCTTTACTACTCCTGATGCACTTACCAGGTACATTTTCCTGCCAAACTTCAGTCCACAGAGTAGAATTCTCTTTCTCTCCTTTCTCTTCTTCAGGAACCTCATGCATTCCAAGAAAAGCCAATGGCAGCACATGCTTGGCATTGTTCTTGAGCACATCTGGGCTGTAGCGTCCCATAGCATGCACAGTTAAAGCACAGCCTGCTCTGTAAACTGGCTCTGAAGGAGCAAAACAAGCCACATTATGACTAGGAAGCAGGATTATCCTTTTAACTGCTTGGTCTGCATCTTGGGAAGTAGAGTAAGGCACAGTATTGTATAACAGCGTATAGGAATTATTCATCCAAGCATCGCAATATGCAAATGCTTCTTTACTAGCTTTTGCTGTCACCAGGAACTTTTTCTGCACTGTACTCTGCAACTGAATACCCCAAAAGCAACTTACCTTCCTTCTCCATGTACCAACTGCTGAGTTTGTGCAGTAGCTTCTCAGTGCTACTGTCACGGGAAGTCTGTAACAAGGAAGAGACTCAAATCACTCAAACACTTCAAAAGAGACCACAACAAAAAAGCAGAATAAAACCTAAAACCAACCCCAACTCACCCGGACTAGATGCCCCATAGCAAAGGCAAAAGACTTCTGTACCACGCTGTTGCGATCAGTCAGGCCACTAAGTAAAGCGCTCATAAGTTTGCCTGTTGGGAGAGACTTTGCTTTATCAATAGTATCATGTTTTATTGCTATAGTAAGAATTACAATAGTCTGCATTTCATTAGACTGTCTGAAATAATGCATTATGTTTGTGTGATTAGAGGCCTGTCTGGTCCTTATGCTTAAACCAGTGCTAGTGTTTTGCACACCTTGACTGATAATGTTCCTGTATGTGAGCACCCCAGCTTATCACACTTTCAGCATTATTTCTATTTCACAAGGTGACCTTCTTCCTACTATTATATCACAATAAATTGTAAAGAGGAAACCCAGTGAAGCAAAGTCCCTGTTTATGGTCCTTCCATCGTTTAAGCTGAAGGAACAAATGCTTATTGACAGTGCTAACACAGGTATTGTTAGTCTGCTCTAAGAAAGTTGAAAGGTATTTTTGCCTCTTCGTGCTAGGTGCTAGTGAATTCCCAACTTCTTCCTCTGCCTCTTTTCCAACTTGGTGAGGTACTTAACATCCCTAGGCCCTACCACCAGCATGCCAATCTTAAACAAGAAAAAGGTAAATTCAAACAGCTTTCTGAGGAAAATAAACATAACGATCACTGATGTGATGAAATCAAGGGAGGAAATACCACAGCAACAAAAAATAACTTTAAAACCTCACACTAGAAACAAACCTTACCTGAATAAGGTGTTAAGTCTTGAGGGCACTGTGTGGTTAATGACACAATTACACTGGCACAGCCACCCTGGAAGATTGCAAGGGAAAACAAAGGTAAGATAAAATAGCGTTAGCCCCCAGTTATTACTGTTAATACTTGCTGCAGTGCTACTTGTCTGATATGATCTAGACCCACTCAGCCTCTACCCTGATAAGCCAGGAGCCAAGAGTTGAAGCAGTAAACTGTAAAAATGAACGATAAGAACTGAATTAGGAAGTGAAAAAGAACCCACACTCAGGATAGATGATCCTGGAAGATTTACAGCAATCAAGGAACAACCTTCTGCACCGAGGTGTCACAGAGTACAGCAGTCACATAGACAAGGAGAGGTTAGGGCAGCACACATTCAGAAAACTGATGTAGCTGCTTGTGACTCAGACGTTAAATGACTCCAGTACAAATGAAACCACGTTGTCACTTTACAAGATGTAATCAAAAGAACTGTATTTACATTGACACTTCTCTGTATTGTCTTCATCTCCAAATGAACTATTAAAACCACAGACTTACCTTTGTGCCAAGGCCTACTCCACTTTTGATCAGTTCACACAGACGAGGAACCAGTTCACCCAGGACTGATACATCCAAATACTGCAAGCTCTAGAGAAAGAGGAAAGGGAAAAAAGAGGGGGGAAAAAAAGAAAAAAGAAATGTAATTGTGGCAGACTTAAGCTGGGGTACTTTCAGCTGAGGCTGCCTCAGCAGCAAAGGCTGGCCCTCAGCTGAATCATGAGAGTGTGCTGTGGAAGAAGAAGCCAACACAATGTGCCTTCCACCAACACAGAGCTTCTCTTGTCCCACTTCTCCGCTGAGCTGACCTGGCTAAAATCATCAATTGCTGGAACTGATGTACTCCTACATTCCAACCCCTCAGAAAACCTGAAAACAACAACCAGCAAGAACTCCTTTTGGAGAGAGAAAGAAATGCAAAGGTGTGCTTATCTTAGGACAAACCCATACATTTCCCCAACTGTCTGAAACCAGGAAGCAGTAATGTATCCAAACTAGACAATGAAATGAAACCAGTCAAGACAGTTTTTAAACAGGTCAAGACGAATAAGTGGTCTAAGTGACATAAAGGTACAAGAGGGATGTTATTGGTATAACTTCTAACCTGCTGTGCTTAAAACGCCACTGGGCAAAATAGAAAGCCTCATGATACCAGCACTGTGTAACACAGTCTGCAGAGATCAGATCCATTCTCTAGCAAATTCAAGGATAACACACTAAATGACGGTAACTCTTTCTGAGCTTCAGAAGTTAGATCAGCAGTTACTTCCCCCTCCAGCACTTGAAAGGTGAAAGGAATAATCCATATAATCTCCCAGCCAGTCCCAGAAGACAGAAGGTTGCTCATAAGCCAGGACATCTTCACGCTACTCCAGAGAAATCATTACTATCTCTCCCTTCCTCTAGGAATCCCATTCAACAATCAGGGGCATATCCTGGAGAAGGGACACCAGTAGCTGCTCCAGCCTGTGGAGTGGCAGTGAGTACACTTTTACGAACAGCCTTTCATTACCAACGGCTTTGCACACTATTTCCAGAGAACCCTTCACCTGACACCAAACCTCAGCTCCACATGCTGTTTTGTACAGGAAGGCTTGTTATTTTTCCGTAAGTAGAGCAAATAAATAATAGCTCTGGTGTCTATGCTTCTCCTAAAACTTGCTCAGCACTCACACTCCCTACCTGCCTATATGCCCCTGTCTGTGTGCAGTGCCTGAGCAGAAAAGAGGGGACTTTTTTTTGCGGAAGGGACAGGTTCTTACAGAGGGCATAGAGTTCTGCCAGGACAGATCCTACAGCACAGCATTTGTGCATCAGCAACTCCCCATCTAGCAGCAGGAAACTATGGTGTCAAACACCAGCCACCGACTGTGTGTTCAGTGGTATCAGTATTTTTCTCTAAATATCTCCACCATCCAAGCATCAGCAAGGCCCAGGTAGGGATACCCAAGGCACCACAAGGAAACAGTTGGACAAGACTTGTGTGTTAAGAATGATGACTATCATCAGTTGGAGAACCAGGTGAGAAGTTGACTGGGGAATAGTGGGCAAAAGGTGAAATGTTAGCTAGCATAACCTAGAATGAGCTGAGCCCCCACACAAAGAAAAGCACTGATGAATTATGCTCTCTTCATCAAAGTAAGCAGATCCTCGGGTGGAAAAACAATCTGTTTGACTCCAAATGGAGCCAAGGCTATTCACAGCTGATCTGAGGAGCACTGGTAACAGGATGAGAAGTCAGTACATGCAAAAGAAAGTGGACAGCCAGCCACATGGAGATGTGATAATAAAATGAACGCTGTAGAGGTATTCTGTAAAGCACCCATTTAAATTCTGCCCTTCCCCTACAACATATCTTACGCTGGGATCTTTCTGAAACAAAAGCTTACCATGTTAATGGTTTCCATCATGGGAGATGACTTTACAGCACTAAGTCTGGCACTATCCATTGCAGTCTGAAAAAAAAACAACCAACACACAGGAAAATAACCCAAACAAACAAGTGTAAACACAACATGGAAACAGTGGAAAGGGCAACATCAGCTGTAACTCACTACCTCACACCATTTCAGATGCATAGAGACAGAAAGTCTACAGTACACAAATGCTCCCCCTTTCAGAGGAAGACAGACATTCTGCTGGAGTACAGGAACTAAACCATGCAGCCCTGACATCACATGAATAGGGAAAAAAACCAAAATATGGAAGGAAGGATAGAGAGAGGGAAGGGTTGAGAGGAGGTGAGAGGGAGAAAAATCCCACTCTGAACTATTCTCCATTCTCATTTGCAAAGAGCAAAGTTTGACTCTTTTCGCTTCACACAATGAAATCAGCTAAATTTGGTTCTGAACAGTGGGTTTCAATCACTTTCCCAGAAGACTGCTATTGATTAATATGGTTCTTTGAGAAAGATTAAAGGACACTGTGCTGACAACATCCCCCTCCAGCCCATTTTGTTATGGCACAACTTGTTATCAGACATCCTGAAGTTAATCCCCTGAGAAAAAGAGCAGTGACACTAACAGTGGTTTTTCTGATGATTGTTCTTCACTTTCTGAAATGCATAGTGGCCTAGGGAATAAAAAAACCTCCCACATTTGCACAGTCATATTCCAATGATCCAATTTTTTAGTAATTTAATAGCTATTTCTCTTTGCATCTTTGAACACCTGTCAACCAAATCTGCTATTTTCTGTTTACTGACCAAAACTTACATCTTTGTTCTCTCTGTTCTGTTGATATTTTCCCATTATAGCTGCACTTACTTTCTCTTGATCTGTTGCAGAAAAACTCAAATAATTGAGGACTTGAGGCTCCAGCACACTCAGGGATTCCAGGAGGGCTGGGATAAGTTTTGGTGCATGAGGTTTCAGCATAGATCCAGCACTTTTACTGATCTTCACAAGAGTGTTAATGCTGGAAAAGGATTAAAGGGAAGGTCAACAGAGAAACACACAGACTGAACTGAAAAACTTCTGGTCTACTGTAATCCAGATACACCAATATAAATCTACCTGCAAACAAATGTATTTTGCTTAAGGCAAAGCATACCCTATCCCCAAGCTTCCAACTGATGTTATATTATGCTTTCACCAGAGATTGTGATACCCTGGTAAAAGTAAACAAAGAGTATGGGCAAAGAGGCAGCACTGAAGGTAGATGTAGGAAGAAATAACACATTCTCATGTGTTAAAGAAGTGCTGGACAAAGTCACCCAGAGATATCCATTGTTTTGACCCAAGAAAAACCAAAATTACAACGATCTATTCGAATCCCACTTATCAGTTTCAGACTGACCACAACTCCCATGCTGAATTTTGACAAAGGGATTTCATATATTGAAAAAGGATGGAAAAAATCCAAGAACTATTCACTATCACCTGTTAGGAACTTTCTAACCTTCCTAGTAATTATTTTTGCAAAGACCAGCTAACTAGTTTTTCTGTCCTTCAAACAAATGAAGGAATAAACAAGGTTACAAACTAACAAGATAAGAAGTACCTACACATCAAGAGACATTGAACTGTTACAAAACATTAAACGCATTTGAATGGCATAACCAGATGCAGTCACTTCTGGGATGTGAACCATCATACTCACAACCAGTTGTGAAAACAGACCTGACAGCTTAAAGAAACATCATGGGATTTTTTGCTTGCAAGCAAAACGTATGCCAGTTCCGAAGGACAGCCTTAGCCCAGCACATGGCTTGCAGATCAGTTTGCTGGGAGAAAAGAACTTCCTGCTGGAAAATGAATCTGGGCATTTGTAGAGAGGTCAGATACTCCCAAAGACAGGCAGAGTTCTCAGGGCTATTGTTTAAAAATTTGTGAGAAAATGACTCTGCAGTAAAGCTCTTTTGGGGAGCAACTTGTCACACAAGTAAGTTGGGGCTCTTTGGGACAAATCATGACACAAACCCCTGGGAACTTACATGATGCAAAACTAACCTGAGAGATCGTACTTCAGCAACTGTGCTTACTATGCCTTTGTCTAGGAGGCAAGGAAGCAACACAGCTATTGTCTTCTGACCTGCTGCTCCTTTAGAAGGATCACACATTTTCACACAGACCTGGAGACAGGTGAGAATCAGTGTTGCAAACAAGTACAAATCTCCTCCTCAGATTACATTAAAGCACTTCCTTCTTCAGTCAGAAGGCAACAGCATCTAGAGAAACGGCTGACAGTCAAACCCAGGCTGTTACACCATTCTTCTCTCCACAGGTAGTTAAACCCTAACACACATCCCTGAAAGAGATTCCAACTACAGTCAGCTTCCAGAAAAGGCAAATTAAGAGCCTAACAGGCTGAATCTGGATAAAGAGATGAACCAAACCACCTCTCAGCTGAGGGGCAGCCTATCTTAGCCACAGGGATTCAACCATTCCACAGGACAGAACAGACAGTCCCAGATCAGAGCAGATTCTGCAGTCACAACATTTTGGGACCAGATCCTCATTTGTAGCATTAAATTGTCATACGTTCTGAAGGCTGTGATTTCAAACAATGTGATTTCTTTTACAGGACTACCAAAAAAAATATTAAGTGATACGTGTACTACACTCAAAAAATCTTGCCAATAACAGCACTAGAGAGTGCTAAGTCCATACTTCGTTACTCTGGGGGTTCCACCAGGCTTGGTCAACTAGATCAGTCGGCCCAGGTCAACTGCTGAAGTTACAGTAAGTTTACTTAAATCCCACCCCTAAATGAGGAAAAAACAGCATCAGAGATAAAACCCCCAGTTCATTATAGTATTCCTCGGCTTGAACAGAATTTAATATTGCATTATCCTCAAGGAGCAGGACTTCACCAGCATTAACAAAAGTACAAAAGAGTATGTGGTGATGCTTATGGAGAGTTTTTCACAACTGCATCTTACACTAGAGATCTTTTCAAGATAATAGCCTATGGTAAACAGGTCATTCCTGCAGATATGACAGTGAATGATTACTTGACATCATAATCATACACACCTGTCTACATGTGCATATGATGAAATAAGAGTTTTACCTTGCTTAAAGTTTTTAGGGCTAGTTCTGCTGCCTTTCGCACAGTCTCCTGAAAGAGAAGCCAATAATCATTGCTGGTATTTTAATTCTTCTACGGAATGATCATAATGAATGATAAGTGTAACACTAGTGTTGACAAGGCTATCGTCATGGTCAATACTTAATAAAACATCTTTAAAAGAAATTCTGGCTTTCATCCATCTGGAGTATCTGGTACAATCAATACATTAATGCAGCTCAAACCTAGAAGGACCTCAGATCTGCAAGGACCTGAAGACTCTGACTTCATAGATGCAGGTCATACAAAAGCAGCCCAAAATAAATACTTCAATATTCAATAGTTAAGCAAATACTCAGGAATTGTTTTATATCCAGGAAAAATCCCAAATCATCAAGAATAATCGCAGCGGGAACAAAAGGCAACACTTCAAACACACAGAGAATTTCCAAGGTGGCATGGAAATTTTAATTGCAAGGAGCCTGAATTTCTAGTCTGCTTAATATGCAAAACTCCCACTGGCTTCATGTTGACTTATCAGAGCATCTCTCTTTAAACATCTCAGAACTTGATCACTATACTTTTTGTTGAAGATTCCATTACTTCTCAGTTCCATTACCTTAATGTCATCTTGTACTCTGAACAGGATTTCCCAGATCTCTGGAAGTTTCTCTATAATGTCACCCAAAGGTCTTCCTCTTAGCAAGTCATTTAGTGCCAGACAGCTGCAAACATGGAATTTATTTCTTTCACACAGTGTACTTACTTGACATAGGTAAATATACACAGGAATGTTTATAAGTAAATGGTTGAAAAAAATTGTAACTGTTTCACATTCCTTATTTTGCCCAAACCCCGAATCTATTCTGTCATAAGAACATTTCCTTTAGCAGATTAAAAAATGTTCACTCGTTCAGGTAAAACCTGAAACCACTGACAGCAAGTAAGAAAGGCTGCTATGGTGAAACTTGCTATTGCAAACACTTCAGTTACAAAATCGTTCTAGTTTTCTTTTCCCTAAGTATAGCATAAGAAGAAATCAAAATGGTATAGTCTGGAACTGAAATTAGAATGAAAGTTTCAATACAGCATCGCTACAAACCACTAAAACTAAAATGCAGTTTATTAAAAATGCCATTCTACTTCCAAGCACATAATTGTCAGATTGATAATTCTAAGAGAAAATGGTATTTCAGGCCCAAGGATAGGCAAGAAAACTGATTTTTTGTGATCACAAAACTCATTCTTCAGAGACATTGCTTAGTATCAAGCTAAATGCAATAAAAGTTTTCAGGCTCTGTTACACAAATAGCTTCAAGATTTTATCAGAGTTCCAGGGCAGGCTACAAGGCTGAGCTTTATCCTGTTGAAAGGACATGTTCTCTTTCCCCCACACTTCTTCAGGTTAACATGTTTATGGTGGAGAAAAGAAAAGAGTTGAAAGACAAATCTAATACTTTTTCTTGCAATACCTGGATTCCCTGATCCTCCACAGACTGCTGGTTAGGTTACTGATCAAATCCTCAAGAATTTCCTTCATGTACTTATCAACCTAATATTAAAAAAAGGAAAAATCATGAAACGAGCACAGGCTATGCATCCTCGTCCTNAAGAGTCCGTTTGGAAAACACAACCTGCTTGCAGCCACAGATGAAATAACACTTGCCAGTACAATGCAAACTTTGTGCTTTAGACATGCCTTTCTCTGCATTGCTCGAGTGCTTAACGCTCTGAGAGTGATGACAGAAAAGAGGAAAGTCCCACAAGGTCTTTACCAACTGCACTGTTAAAATGCAGCAGCAACCATGTATTGACATGAGAAGCACGCGCTTTGATGAGGGATCAGAGTGAATGACTTCATATTAAGATCAGCTTTCCTAGGAGAATATATTTGAACACTCAATTCCAGGCTTTGTAGAACTAAAGCACAGGCATCTTATGAAAATCACTTACTCCTGAAATAAGTTTGGGAGGAGTTCTCAAACTGATAGAATCACATCCTTCCATAAGCTTCCTCCCACTTAAAAACTGAGTAAGTATATTTAGATACTCTTGCTTCAGGAAGGTCATAAGGATTCCTGAAGAGCTTCTCATAAGCAATATCAAAGTGTGGAAAGACCCCATTTTAAGTAAATCATAAATATAAATTAAAATATTTGCACAAACCAGGTCTGCAATATTGTTTCGCATATAAGAAGAAGTGGTGCAAAACCCCTGTGCATCCTCCAGCTCATCCATGGATTCACCTCTTTCCATGCTTGACAGTAACTCACTCCTTTCGACACAGGCCCTCCTTTCACAAGGCCCATCTGTCCCACGAAGATCTCTGGCTGCCACTGGCTGGCAGCAACCCCACCACTCCACACTGTATTGTTCACTCACCATCGACTTGTCGCTGACCAAGGCATTCCAAATGCTGGTCATTGCCTGTCGAATGCCCAGGTTGGGGTCAAACTGGTAACGGTAGAGCCGGGGGAGAAGTTGGGGCAAAAATGGAGCCAGCTGTTCTCCAGCCTTGGCAGCTATCACATTGAAACCAAAAGCTGCTCCCTGAAATGATGACAAAGGAGTATTTGTTACACCGCTCTGCTCACTCATTCAGTTATTGCTCTGGGGCACACCACAGTCAGGGGCAAAGTTGGCTGACATAATGTAGATTTAGACCAAATCAAACGGACTAGAATGGTGCTAGAATGGGCCCATCCTCAGTGCTATGGTACTACAGTGATCTCCAGCATACAATCACTCTCAGCATATGACATAGTACTTCCTTCTCTCCAACCTTTATTTCAAGACTGACCTGTTTCATTTGCAAAAGTGGTACCTGTGAAGTAAAACTTAGAAGATTTAAGCACGTTCTTCCAAAAGAGATTCTTTCTTGGCAAAAGTGGTGAGGGTGGGCCACTGCTTCCCTAAAACTCTGCTGCATTTAGAAGAATTAGAATAACTTAGGAAATGAAAAACTAAAAATAAAACAACTCCACCTTAGGCTCTAGAATCTCAAATTTGTAAGGATTATAATTTTTCATCTGTCCATATTTACTTTAAACTCAAATATTCTTCTGTGATCTCTTCTTTCTCCAACACTGCCAGTTCCACTGTCAATTTTAATACAGTGGAACTGCTACTTGCCTGTGAAATCCCATGGGATTTGGCAGGATAGCCCAAGAAGAAATTACTCAATGCAGACAGTGCAGTGACTGCCTCCAATGATGTCCCTGACTCGCAGAGTCTAAAGCTGCCACTCAAAATCCCATGCTAGGAATTTCACATGACAGGTTGTGCTATCTGGGTAAGTCTAGACAAGCAAGAGCAATAAAGACAATTTGCAGTTACAACCACTGCTGTGAAGAGGAAGTAGTTGTGGAAAGTGAGGCAGTGGCTGCAAGGTCTGCAACAGTGTGCTCTGTTGTGGTGGGTCTGGCTGAGCCAGAATTTGTTTCCCCATAGGAGCCCTTACAGTGCACTGCCTTGATGTCGATAACACACCCATATATTTGGCTACCACTGAGCACAGTGGGAGGGGACACAAATAGGCCAGCTGACCCACACTGACCAAAGGAATATTCCATACCATATGACATCAACCCAGATATAAAAGCTGGGGCAGGAAGCAGGAAGGGAANCTGGGTGGGCACCTGGCATTCAGCCACGATGAACCCACCACATCTGTCCAGCTCTTGTGGGGTTTAGAGCAGACTTTCCGATGCCCTTAAATTCTTCAAATGCCAAAGCTCAGCCTCCATTTGCTGAGTGGATTTTCTTGACTCATCTTGGCTGGTGAAATTACACAAGGTCAGGAATCTAACCACGTCCCGTACTTCTGAAGTCCCAGCGCAAAGACAGGGAACTCTTGAGAGATGTGCCAATTTGTCAAACTCTGGATGAAAGACAGGGCCTGTTTTTTGACTAAGTGGTGTTGCCACAAACTCATAACCTTAGGTAGCAAGCATGGAAGAGCACAAAAGGTGCAGTACAGCAGGTGCAGCTACCTGGGTCTTCTGCATGAAAGCACACAAAAGGTGCTCTGCCTGCTCCCAGAGACAAGTTCTTCCATGCTTCTGAAAAGCCAGTGCAAAAGAGTCCACATGTTAAAACTCTGAATAGTATACTTAAATCTTCACATTTATGATGCTCCTTTTTTCAGCAAGAAGTGGATCTAACAGTATTTTGGCTTTTTAAAGTTACTGGGACCTTTATCAATGTCAAAACTTGACTTAAAAAAGGGTACTTTCAAAAACAATACTTCTTACCAACTTGTTGCTGACTACTTTTTGCTCAGTCTCTTTGGGTAACTGAGGTCACTTTCTCTAGCATCCAAAAATTCATCCAATTTTGAAAACATTACTACTGTTTGAACACACTAAGACCTGTCTTCTAAGCACATTCAAAAAATAAAGGATCACAGTTGATTCAGAGGGGAAGGTAGGATTATATGAACACACGGATACCAATGTTTTGTAAGAACTTCAAGTAATTCTGAATTTTTTCTCAGGCTGGTAAACTTGCTTCAGACCTGACACCAAAGCACCAGTGCGCTCCCCATGCAATTATCCATAGAACATGTAACCAAAGCTATAGGAATGCAATTATTGATTACAGAGTTCACAGTGGAAATGAAAGTTGTACAAAAGCAGAGAATTACCTTCCGAGAATTCCACATGGCGTGATGGTTGGCCAGGTTCATGAATTTGTACACCAGGTCTGGCTGATTAAGATCACTAGCCAATGAACAGAGCTCCTTGTAGGTAGAAAGACCTTGACTTTGAAAAGCAGAAGGGAAATCAATGCCACTATTTTTAGCTATACAAATGTTATGATACCTAAAGCTACAGTCAAGTCACAGACTAAAGCAGACAGAGATGTGTAACCTATCTGTATCACAAAAAGATAGTTATGGTAACTTAGAGGACAAGAAGGAACAAAAAACTCAGGAAGCAGATTTATAAGCAAGGGAATACTGTTTCAGCACTGAGTGTGTGGCTGTATCAAGACTGTCAGTAAACTTACCCATCTGGCATTTTGCTCAGACCACCCTGAAACACGACAGTTTCTCCAGTCATCTCGTATTTGGCTCTGATAGAAAAGAGGCCCAGTATTAGTTTTACCAAACTCTACCCTTGAATAGAATGCACACTACAGGACAAGTAATTTGTTTTGTTTTATTAACTCAGTAACTTGACATTCTCTCAGTTGCAATCCCACAAAAGCATACAGTTGTGCAAAGCCACACACACTGTAAGGAATCCCATGAACCTGTATCATCTGTAATATTAAGTAGTGCTGCAGCAAGTGAGTTTTGTTGTGCAGGCAGAAGGTACGAAGTCAAAACAATGAATGATGGCTTTTTATTTCTGCTAAGACACAAGCCACGTAACAGACAGCAAATGACTACTTCAAAATGAAAAAAATAGCATTTTCATTAATCTAATTTCTTCCTGTTTCCCATCAATGAATCCCTACATTCCCAGCCTAGGTTGTTATCATTCACAGTGGCCAAAATCACAGCAGGTTAAGACAGGGGTAGGCTGTTAATGCACATTTCCAGCACTAACTGACATAATCACTAACCATAAGTTCTGTAAAACCTACATTTTCCTCACTAAAGCTGATAAGTGACCATTAACAACAATTCCTCAGTAAAAGGTACATTTCAGGCACAAGCAAGTCCTCCTTCTGAAACATTCATGATGTGCAGAGTTGCTGCAAGTGGTCACTGCTCTTTGCAATTACACAGTGCAGCAAGTAGAAAATTTAACCAAACACCAACTGACTTGAACTGCTTGAATCAGGACTGAAACATTATTTCGAAGCTTTGCTGAATGTAACAAAACCAGAACAACTTCAGTCACAAAAAAACTCTAAGCTGAATTAAGAAATGTCCCAATCTGACTCTCTGGGAACGGATATTGGCTTGCCCTTGGCCACAAAACATCCTTTTCCGCACAAAAGAAACACTTATGTTCCCATAAGACACATAGCTCAGAGTACTCCCTCACAGTGTTCTGAGTTCACAGTACCTTTTCCCAGTCATAAGGGTATCAACAAGCATAGTGACTAGCTCTTGCTGATCCTGTTCACTTCCTAGTTCATAGATCAGCCCAAGACCTTTTGAAGCAACATCTTGACTAAGCTCTGCAAGAGATTTTACAAAGTAAAATTAAAGACAAGCATGTAATTAAGCAGCACAAACTTCAAAAACAAGGTTCAACCAAAATCAAGATGTAGCAAACACAGCTCTGTGTTGCAGTTCACAGTTCTCCATTGCAGAGCAGATCTAGTCTGCCAAGACACAAACTTTGCATTCTGAACAAGTAATTTGCTCTGAAGGCATAAACCCCATCACCTTAGGTGGCATCTTCACATAAATACTGTTACTGCAGGATTTAACATAGCAGGGAGAGTTCCAAGCACTGCAGGTATGCTGACACGCTGCTGGCACCTGAAGTCCAGCAATGGTAATGGTAATACTCTATTCCACTTCAGTGAGCTTTGCATTGGCTGCTGGATGGCCCCCTTTCCACTAGCTGCCATCACAGGTAGCAACATGTGCTCACTTGAAGAGATCTCAGAACTCCTGCCCCTGCAGAACTCTGTGACACACATCCTGTTGCCCAAAACAGAGCAGAATTTGTGCCACTGAACAGTTTCTGTTATTACCATCTGGAGGGGCAAATGCAGAGAAGTATTTGTGCTTGCGTAGCAAAACAGAAAAAAGTTGTGCTTATCTCTGTGTGTGGCACCTAGAAAAGAAATCATTCCTATTAACATCAGAAATGGGATGTTTCTACACTCATCTTTCAGTGCTGACAGAGAGGGGGTAGTTGACTTTTTCCCTATTCAAAAATTCCCTCCATTCTGTTAGAAGCCCATCAAAAGCTACAACTCTTAAGAAGTAATAGTACTTACCATCACTATCTGACAGAATTGAAACAAATGCACTTTGAATATCCTTGAGATGAGACTGTAAGATGAGAAAAAGGGACATTATTTTGGATCCTTTTCTGGTCTCCAGGCAAGTTCCTAACAGATAAAGAGAGGCTACTGTATCAATGGAGCTCTTTACTTGAACTACACCTACAACAAAAACTGCTCTTCCTTCCTGACAGCTAAGTAGCAGCCTGACTGACACTTACAGAAGATAACAATTAATTGCCCAGCACCTTTTTACAGCTACCATGCCATTAGGAAGACACATATTTGATTTTCCTTGTCTGACACCTGGAAGCAGTGTGTCATAAATCTGCCCTGCAGCCAGACCGGCCTTTCCTGATCCCCAAAGTAGTGAGTTTTGACACACCCCACAAGGCGCACTGTTCACTTGACTGTAATATGCACAAGGTTTTACACATAACAGCTTGCATTTGCAAAGCACCAGCTGTCCCAAAGCTCTTTATCATTACCTGGACAGCACAAAATGGTTATGTGGTCCTATCACTGCCTGTAGTACCTCTACGTAGAGAGAGGACATTTTGTTTGGGAATGGTCTGTTAAGACCCCGTATAGGACCTTTTACGTTCTCTCATTACAGATAGGCATCTTAAACACAAGGCTTTCATCAAAGTGTACCAAAAATACACAGTACACAAAGCACGTTGTAACTGCTCCAAGGTAGCAAACCTGTGATAAACTCTATGATTAGTTCAGTTCTCCCCCTTCTTCCCCTCCTAGACTTCTGGATAATATTTTCCAAATGCAAATTCTAGGAACTATACAAACACCAATCTCTTCTTCCCAAGGGAAGATGTACTGCTACTTCATCTTAAAAGAGTAATTTACACTGAACTTACTCTAGCTCGAGTGCAAGTCAGAAGTTTACAAAGGTGACAAACAGCCTTGTTCATCTTCCAGTTTGTCTGTTCATCAAGTAACAAAAGATAAGTCATGTCTTAAAAAGACCTCAGTAGGGAGCGCACCGACACCAGAGGAAAAGAGGCAATGGAAGTGAAGGGAAAGGAAGGGACAAAAACAAGGCAAAAAGCAAAAATAGGGACTAAGAGCCAGTGTTAGGAAAAAGCATATTTCTTACCTTAATTGCTTTGTGTGCGCTGAGCTTCTTCACCATTGACAGAAGCCAGATGCAAGCTGCCTGCCTAGTGTGTGGATTGGGGCTTATGATGTGCTTGTTCAAAATAAGGTCTAGGACCCAGGGAACCACGTCATTCACTTTCAAATCTATGTGAAAGAAAGAACAGTGGAGGGGAAGGGGGAGCTTTGAGAATTATCCATACCCATACTAAAATAACAAGCAGCTGCAATGAAAAACTTATTAAGCCCTTGAGTACTCAGGTGACACCTCAATCTCTACTTATTTAGGAAAAGTCTTCAATGGAGTGACTGGAAATTATTTCTCCTAATAGAGCACTGTGTCCTCCTAAGCCTTCATGAATGTGTTTTACAGCCTGTGGCCAAGAAGAGGTACCATTCATATTGCCTAAGACTCAGGCTACTACTTTTTTTTTTTGTTAGAACTCAAAATTTCTGGAGCAATGGCAGGGTTCAGTTTGTACTCCATGTTGTACATGCTCAGCTTTCTGTACACTAGATATCTAAGACCACTCTCAACACCAAAACACGTGTTTGCAGGTCTGAGGCTGTTATTTACAGCTGCCTCATTTGAAGCTAGCATTTTGTCATGCTTGTATTCCCATGGTACAGAATCTTAGCCCTTAAACAGAATTTTTACATTTACTGCATGTAAATGTCACTTAATCATATCACAAAGTTATTGGAAAAACACTTGCAATAGAATTTTATAACCCCATTTTCCCATGCAGGCTTCAAATGTCTTTTTAAAAGATTTGTGTATGCTGAGAACTAACCCAATACAGCAAACCAATAAGAAAAAATAAAACAAATACAGAGTCAAGTGGCAATGAGTTACATTTCACTAAGATGCTATTTAAGCAGCCCATGAAAAAAATTCTTCTGCCCTCTGAGCAGACGGACTTGAAGAGGTGAAACGATTTGTATATAATCACATATACAGACACAAAATGTCTCTAGCATCTACTGTTATAAACCAAACACCACAGAAATGAAGTTATGGAGCCCAGTGTTAGTCCAAGCCAGACCCTATATTAGGAAAGCCTACCTGAAGGAGGGATATATTCCTCCTCTGTGACTGTCCATGCATCACGTGCAGCCACTGAGCTGGTTCCTACGGCAGCACTGGTAATGGCTTCACCAACCGTGAACTGCAGTTCTATTTGTTTGGCCTGAAAACCACATTAAGGCATCACTGACAGTACTAACTTAACAGACCCCAAAAACTCTTGGCACCTAATCCACAATCCCACAGTCCTTCTCCCAAACCAAATTTGAAGCACAAATTTGTAATCAGATCACTCTTTTGGTGAGTTTCTGACTCACTGAAATTGATGGAAAAAGAAGCTATGTTAAATTCAAGCACGATGGTAAAAGCTAAAATTTTCACACTTATTTAAAAGCATACCTCCCACAAAGTATTCACTAGCCACTGTGAAAGTTCAGTTTAGTGAAAAGAAAGAACTGGAAAGATAGGATGAAAATAAAACAAAGCTAGAATGAGGCTGCAAATGATTCATGGAAGTTACTGCAGCCTTGCTACAGTATGTAAAAGAGTTTCCTGTAATTCCACCCAGAAGCTGATCTCTTAAGAGATGAAGGAATCTCTTTTCACTTTAAAATAATTCAGACAGTACTTTGTTTTACCTCACTGTCCTCCTTACACTATGCTCTGAGCCTTCAGGCAAAGGATATGCAGAACTTTGCCACTTTGTCATTATTTATGATAAATCTTGAGTTGTAAGAACGAATTTCCATGCCTGCTGAGCACCTTCAAATTGCTTTCTTTACTCTCTAGAAACACAAAATACTCAGGCATTTGGAGATGTAAGACATTAGCTTCCTGCAATCTATGATAAATTGAGTTTTTTCAAGTACACCTTTTAAAAAGGAAGTTGTCACGTCCCCATGCAGTTACAAGAGAAAAACACAGCACCCAGAAACATTATTTTATATTTGTGTACACAGTGTTTCCAGTATTCTAAGTGTAGTCACAGGACAAGTGGTTAACGGCTTCAAACTGAAAGAGTAGGTTTACATCAGATAATACCAGAAATTCTTCGTTGTGAGGATGGTGAGGCACTGGTACAGATTGCCCAGGGAAGTTGTGGCTACCCCATCCCTGGAAGTATTCAAGACCAGGTTGGATGGGTCTTTGAGCAACCTGATCTAGAGAGAAGTGTCCCTGAGGCTGGAACTAGATGATCTCTTAGGTCCCTTCCAAGCCAAACCATTATGTGATTCTTGCTCATTTGATCACATCAGATTGAAGGACTCAGCAAAGAATGCCTGTCTGACATCTGACAGCAGCCTCTACAATGCAGAATCCTATGTCAGTATGAGCAGACAAGAAAGGTAAAACAAGCTGTAAATGAAGAACAGTAAAACAGCTCCCTGATGATTTAATTTTGCTATATGGCATATTGTAATACGTATAGCAGCTCTAAAGTACTGTGCACTACAAAGATGCATATACTCCTATAAAGGAAGCTTCTACTTCAAGTGAGTTGTATTAGTTGACATAATTCAGATAAAAAAAGGTGTATTTACATTACCTATTTTTAGGCTACTTTTGAAGGCTAAAGCACAGACCTATGGCTTCAATACCAGAAGTTCTTCGGATTTTACACATACAGTGTGTAAAAAACAAACAAACAAACAAAAAACCAAACAAAAACAAAAACAAAAAAACCCCATAATCCTCCTGAAGGAGAATGCATATTTTTCTCAGACTGGGGCAGAGACCTTGATTTGCATGCTTCTAAACTGTGGCATAAAACATTTTAGCAGCCTAAAGTCTACCTCTGCTCTGTTTCAAAGTAGCTTTCAAAAATCCAGAGGCAGCATTACAAAGACATCTTCCCTCTGTAACTTGCCTCTGGAGTATACCAAAAGCACCCAAACAGAAATACTCACTTTACTATAAAGGATAACACATTTATAGTTTCTCACCTCCACAGAATCCATTAAACCCTGCAACAATAGCTTCTGGTGAGGAAAATCTTCATCTCCCACTGGGAAGTAACCTAATGTTTGTATTGCTCGTTCCTTCATCTTAAATACAAAAAAAAAACCACAACAACCAAATAACACCATCATGTAACCCTTCAATAAATCCAGAAGATACATTTTAAACCCACTGTTTCTCACCCTTATTGAAGTTCTGCATAAGGTACCACAAGTTACACATGCAAATGGCTTATTAGATCAATCAGTGCACCTCTCTTGCAAAACACAGATCTCTGATTAAAATTACGACCATTCATATTTTCACCCCTTAAGCCCCCAAATAAGACTATAGAAAGCACAAGTGATCAACTGCTAGACAATACTGGAAAAACCCTTAGTCTGACTCACTAAAGCCAGTGACAAGCTTAATTTCCTTAAAAAATGAGGCCGAGTTTGGCAAGGAATACATATACCTAGGGACGAAGCAGTCAAGAAATGAACAGGAATCTTAACAGCACAACAAAATCTTGCCTTATTTGTTTCCTTGCTAGAAGGGATGCGGGCCAATAAATTTTCAACAAGCTGTAGCTTTGTAAATCCTGTTCCTTCAGGGGGTATTGGCAAGGGGCCGTTCCTGCCAATCTCCCCAAGAGCTGTACAAGCAGCCACCACAAGGAAGGGAGAGGTGCTGTCCAGAAAAGAACCTACAGGAAAAAGCAAAACAGAATTACTCAAATTTTGTACTATCATTTATCAGCGGGCAGGCACTTGTATTTTATCCATGTAAGAAGCAAAGTATTTATCTTCTCTAGAGTTGGTAGGAAGCATTATGCTAAAACAAAATCAAAGTGAAAGAAGAAATTAAGAGGAATTGAAGCAGTGGCACTGCTCCTAATTGTGCTATATTGGTCTATGAGTTAGTCCACCTAGGTTTTGTTGAAAAGGCTTATGTCCGTATATCTGATCAGATTACGTTCTTACAGGCTGGTTAAATTCCATGACAAAAACTGAACTCAAGATTACAGTATCCACGGGCTGAGTGCCTCAGAAAAATCCTCAGCGTGGAGTGGATTGAAAAAAACCCAATTGTTACATGCAGCAAAGTCTTAGGCAGGAAGTTACCTATTGTCTCTGTTGTTGACTTTATAAGTCGTTCTTGTTCCGGCATGACTGCAGTGTTCGGTTGTCCTATGTCATGTAGCTCCATTGTTCTGATTTTCCTTTTGGCCAAGTACCTTCCTACTGTAAATCCCAAAGCCAACAAGGATCCATGTTGGACCTCCGGGCTCTACAGACAACACCAACAGTGCAAAAAAATCTCATTTTCAAAATAAGTAACACTTTGCACAAACACTGATTTATATGCAAATATGGACACACCCGACCAGAAGGCACCCTGAAGAATGCAGAGTTCTAACACATAAAATAACAACAGAGAGTTTTGATATTGCTAGTGCTCTCTGACGAATGGAGTACTTCAAGACTAATTAACAAAACTTAGAAAAGGTTCAGGAGGACAGATTGAGAATTTATCACCAGCACTCATATTCCTTCGCTAGCCAGGCAAAAGAGAGAGAGAGACAGAGAGAAAAGAGAGACAGAGAGAAAAGAGAGACAGAGAGAAAAGAGAGACAGAGAGAAAAGAGAGACAGAGAGAAAAGAGAGACAGAGAGGGCGGAAAACAGAGGGCGGAAAACAGAGGGCGGAAAAAAAATCCAACTCATCTGACTTCACAATACAGACTTACAACAGTGAACTAAGATAATACTACTTACAACCTAGACATACTCAGACTAAGGGGACAAGATGCACTCTTTAGTAAAAAGCAGAAAAGGGGAATTGCTCTAGATTTGCATTGCTAAGAATAACAACACAGTTGGCCTGTACTCAAGGCAATGCCTCTATACAGTTTGGTAGGTCAAAAGTGGTAAAACAATTACTACAATTAAATGTCCAGAATATCAACTCCTCCAATGCTGAGTTGGCACTGAGACTAACGGCAATGCTCATTTCTACAGGTAAATTCTATCAAAAGAATTCTGTGCAGAAACAAGGCTGTGAGACTTAAATGCTACCTTAACTGCAAGACCTGTCTTTTTTATCACAACCCTACAAACAGCTGCACCAGTGCAACTGTGCTGCCAGAATGGGATCCTCAGCCTAGTTTTGGCCACTAGGGACTGTTCCCTAGACAGGGTCTCACTGCAGCAAAGCCAGCAAAAGATGGGTCTACACTTCAGCTATCCATTTACACCGCAGTCCATTACTGAGCCATGAGGATCACCACCACCCTCAGCTGTACTGATTCAACTGATTTGGTACATTCACAGCAAATAAGAGCTCTAGCTGGGTCAGATTCTAAAAGGCATTGGAACACCCTATTTTTTTATCATTTCACAGTTCACATTACTCTTCTCAGACAGGTTCTGTGAAACTCCAAGCGCAGCCTCATGCGTTACTGGGGCAGAGCACAGTAGTGGGGGGCTGGGAAACAGAACTGAGCAATGACATGACTTTGGCTCTCAGACAGAGCTTTCACAGATTCAGAGTAAGTTATGTTTGTTAACTACCACATAAAGCGATAAGCATTTCTGGTCAGCATTTGAGCCTGTTACTTGCAACGTAAAATGGTGGCTCATTAAGTCCTTTAGAGAGACTGATATATAAAATATTTTGGGGAAATACAACTTAGAAATGCTACTATTTTCCCTCCCTTTCAGTATTCAAGACACACCAGCATAGAAATCTGCCCAATTTGTTTTCACAGTTCTTTTTCTGTACTTGTAGTGGCAAAAGGGAGAGATGAGGACAACGGGGAGGGGAGGGAGCTGCTGGAGGAAAGCACGTAGAGACATGCTATGGAGGGCTGCTGAGCAGTCCACGTGGAATGGGAGAGAAGAAGCCACAGCCCTCACACAGCACAAAACCCTGAGGTAATGAGGACCCAGGAGGCAACTACGGCTCAGGAGGGGAGGAGTTAAACATTTAACAAACAAAACATTTCCTTGGTTCTGTGGGCACCTGTGGATACTCAAGAATGAGGAACTGATAAACTGTTTGAAGTAGGTAGTGTGATCCATTACAACTCAATGGGACGTGGCTATGTAGCTGGCTAAAAATGGTTAAATACATGACAATGCCTCACTTAGGACATGTCTCCAGGAACCCTCCTACTGACCTTAACAACAGCTTCAGAGATTAATTTATTTAAAGATCTGTTCCAGTCACCTACAACAAAAATCCCTTCTCCACCTCCAGCTAGAAGTCAGCTAGTTAATTTTACACCCAGATTAAGGCTAATATGTCCTGATGCCCTGTGAGATTCAAATACGCTATCAGTTACATGATATGAGGAAAAACAAGAAGCAGACAAAAGGAAGGTAGTTACATGGTTGTCTTTTGTCATCTTGATCAGCTGTTCCAAGGATGCCTTAAGCTCATCTCCAGACATGGTAGACAGCACTACAGCATAAAACAGGGCTGCAAGCTCACGCATTTCTTCTTTGTTAGTGTTCATCAGGCTCTGTGGGAGTTGAAAAAAACAAAACCAAACCATGATAGATGGAACTAGCTTCTTACACAGGCTTCAATACAAAGACAACTGTCATGCATCCAAATAAATAGCTCTTAACTCAGAAACCATTCTTTAAACTGACAACATCGTCACTTAGTAAGAAAAAAAGCCCTCAATTTGGCAAAACATTCATTACACACTCAGCATTTCAGAGGAAGATGACCACTAGCCACAAGAGGGCCACCCACCAGTTCTGCATCAAAACATGACGATCGAGTTCCTGGCCGAATTTTGCCTTCAGCTAAGAGTTTTCACATTTTGTACTCTTACTGAGCTAAAAAAACCACACTCTAAACCCATTGTTTCCCCAAAGCTACCACACGCTTCCATACCCTTTTTATTAATCAAAGGGAAAACAAAAAGCCTCAAAAGGATTAAGCCATTTAAATATAACTTCAACAAAAACAAAAAAAGTGTCCAGGCCATCACAGTTCTCAATGCAAAATTATCCACTTTGTAGCTGAGGTCTTTTATTATCTAAGAAGACTGTTAAAAAGTTGAATTTTGGAAGCCTTGGGTCATTTGTTATGATGATCTTACCTGTACAAGTAATTTGACGTGTAATGCAAGAGACTCCCATGAAAAATTCATACCCAAATCTCTGAATGGCTTGGGCCACCACAAAGAAAGCAAAATGAGCCAACACACAAACAAGAAATTACCTCTGTCAGGCTCATGAAATGTAACAGTAACTTTAAGCTTGCATCAGATCACACGGATGACTTCTAACAAATCCCTGAACCTGTTCCTTTCCCTTGGCAAGGCAAAAACACACAAAGGATGATTTGCAACACTATTTCTGAAACCAGGTACTACCCCTAGAAGCTTAATTTTGCAAATTAACACCAGACCAAACAAAAAAGAAGGGTTTTCTACAAACAATGAGGAATATGGAAAAGAAGAATGTTTTTAAGTACTCTCCTTTGCAGTTCATAGCTGCACATAAATGAGATGTGATAAACTGCATACAGTGCAATGCAGTTCAGATATCATCAGGAAAAACTATTAGAATACATTCAATTTTTTTTTCTTTACATTGACAAAATATTTGTTTCTGCCAGATTGCTCCAGTAAAAGAAAGGAAACCTGTTAACAGCTTCAAAAATCCTGGATGCTTGAAGCAAATAATGAAAACGCACAAAGTTGTCTGAGAACAGAATCTAGAGAGAGCAGAATTCTCTTTGGCTTATTCTCAGGCAGGCTCCAGTTTATGTTTTTGTTCATTTGTTTGAGACTAATAAATAAAAAACCTCCACAGAAAGGCCCCTAAAACAATTAGGGATCTAATTAATCTTGTTTTCTGAGAAGCCATTCACATCTTCCCACTGAGATATTCCCACTGTTAAACAATTTCTTCAAAAATGTTAAGAATGTTGTTTTCAGTTTTCTGCAGAGAAAAAACTATGCCAAGCAAATTGCAAATATAGATTACTCAGAACTTTTATGTTAATGTATAAAATCAGTAACACCAAAGAACCAAAAAACAATCTGTCCCCTCTGGGTATATATAACATTTCATGAGGTATTGACTGCAAGTAGAAATACCAGACTACAAATTCAGTGCATTCTTGGAAATAATACTCTGTTTCACCATGAGAAATATGCCAGATTTTGCTAATGCCAAATCTTCTCCATCCAAAAAAGACCCCAAAACAAAAAAAAAAAAACAAACCACAAAACCAAACACACCCACCCAAACCAAAAAAGGGTCTTCAGTATACCTTTATCCAATCCATTTTGTCTACAAATCTGGTGGCTAGTTTTTCTGGATACACTGAAACAACTTCTAGAAGACAATACATGACTGGCAAACCTAAACAGTAATTAAAGAATCATGGTATTAAACAACTCCAGTATTTACAGCAATCTAACGATCTGATTAAAAAAAGTTAAGAAGTATCAGGCATTTCAAAGCATTCCTTTATAACTCACAGGGATAACAAACAACACAGAATAACAGGGTATAGCATTTCTCAGAAATATTAGGGAAACTAATAAAAGCAAACACTCTAGTACCAATTTGTTGCAAAGGCATTCAAGCGTTTTGGACTACACTTGTGGCAGATAGGCTATTATCAGTGTGAGGAAGACACAGCATTCACTGATGAGGAAGCTGTCACAGACAATGGCTTCACAATTTTACACTGTTAAGTCAAATGATGCTGCAATTTTACTGCCCGGCTTTCTCCCACCTACACAACAGCATACAAGAAAACACGTTTAAACTACAGAGTATACAGCCCATGTTGCAACTCTGTGACTGCTGTAGCCAAGTTCAAAGCACTAGGCAGCTCATTTCTAGTAAGAGAAGACATTTTTTTCTTTAGGACGCTGCTGTACACAGTTTCTTACCTCCAACGCCAGCTAAGAGCTGCTGAAGAAGGCCCATATATATATGTACAGGGTTGGTTTCTGCACTTTTTGAGGAGGAGGATGAAGAGAAAGATATGTGGTTGCCAGACATGAGGTTTTTTATGTAACGTCCAATGGCTGGAGAATGGTCTTGCATATCTGCCAAACTCTGTGAGGTTGGCACCACACCAGCACTGTGAGCAAGACACATCCGCAGATACAGCACTATCTAAGTAGAGAAGACAAAAATAAAGGATACTGAGTGCATGCACACTTGAAAAACCAGGGAGGAGAAAAAAGAGCAGGGAATATGCTCTATTTAATGTAACCAAAACTAGACAGTTTCTACTTTAATCAAATCTGGATGGAAGAGTCAGTATAGAGACAGGAACAAATCTAAAGTGAAACAAATCATAGGATGAGTTTCTGCAATACACCTCTGTAAGCAGACAACCCTACAGTGCCTGCACAACTATCTAAAGATTAAATCATGCAGACTTTTGGGTTATCATCAACTGATGCAATCTCCTTGCAAGGCAATTTAGCCTGTAACGTATAACAACTTGGCAAATGCAACCCTACACATGGCTAATACAGACCTAACTTCCCATCTAAGTTTGCGTTTACAGGTCTCAAAGCCTGGGAATCTGCTGCAAAAAGAACAGCCTCAAGGAGCATAACAGCAGTGTTGCACAGGACTGCCTCAAGGAGCATAACAGCAGTGTTGCACAGTTTCTCCCTCTGACACCTCTTACATTAGGTATGCTGCAGAGAGCAGTGGAGCAACACTCTTGGGAATATTCCTCCCAACTCCCCATGAAAATCCTGCTCAGACTGCCATTTAAGGACTAAGGATGGAGAGTTAATACCAATATCTGTTTAAAAGAATTTTAGAATGTAGGTGACTTACAGCAGCTATTAGCTTTTTGCAGTGTCTTCTACATAAATAATGGGACACATATCTCAGGAAGTAAATCTAGACAATTACCTCTCCAAATGTGGCAGGATTGAAAGGCAATGCTGCAGTTCCAGTCATATATTTAGCCGGAGTTTTCATTCGGTGAGAGGCCTAAACAACAGAGTATATTAAGAGTGGAACATTCAGACCCATAACAGCAGAGATGTTGGAAAGGTTAATGAAATTTTGCTGATGTGACTATGTTAATCCTCCACTTAGCAACTGAAAATG
Organism: Grallaria varia; assembly: GCA_013396735.1. NCBI lineage: Eukaryota > Metazoa > Chordata > Aves > Passeriformes > Formicariidae > Grallaria > Grallaria varia. The sequence goes on along the minus strand of VWZG01010427.1, from coordinate 44,576 downwards.
TACAACAGCTCTGCACCAATAAAGGCACTTGGAAATAGTACAGTTCAGGCTGACCAACTTTGCATCCCTATGAACTCAGAAAGTGGAAATTCTGGATTCATCAGAGGAAACGGTAAGGGATACTGAAGAAGCATAACATTCTTTCTTCCCTTCAGGAAAAGAAGCACTTTAGAATTTAGAAACAAAGTACCTCAAACTTTCAAACTCTGAGGTACCCCACTGGCAAGCAGCCAGGAAGCCGCCCTGAGATTGCAGCTCTGCCTGGAGCTGCAGAGCGGTCAGGCTTCCCTAGCACTGTGAGGCGGATGCCCTGTGCTGCATGAGCCAAGTCCAGGGAGTCTCTCGGATCCTGCAGGTAGAAGGCTGCTCCAGCAAGCGAGCAACTCCTTTCCATGAAAATGTAAGCTATGACAACCTGGAATATTCCATCAGAAAAAGATCCAAACAGGAGGTTTCCAGTGAAACCAACCACAAATAGTGCAGAAAGCATAAGCTGGCAGCATCAGTGCAGGGCTCGACTCAACTAGGCAGTCTTGCACCTGAATAAATGCATGAGGCAGTTGCAGATGTCACTTCTCCTAACATGCTGAGATCTTTTGCTGCACTGTAATTTCAATATCACCCAGAATTATTAAAGAAAACCAGCATTAGTGAACAGAAGGTGACTCTGTTGAAGAATGGGTTTCCATCCACATTCAGCACATACACCTTCTTGCAGGAGGGGAGAAGGATCATGCTAATTCATGCAGGAAAGACATTCTGCATCTCAGCCAGTTGTGCAAAGCAATGCAATACAGACTTCTCAAACATCTCCAACACTCCCAGATCGATGATATGTGAAAATTCACATTTTGAGATAACTAACCAAATAAATGCACCTCCAGGATTTTGAACTACACCTTCAGGACATGTAAGGGAGATTTGAAAAGTGCTCAAAATTTTTTTTCTGAATTACCTCATTAGTGAGGGAATCTTGCTTTTCTCAACAGCAACTAAACTACACCGAACCATAGTTATTTAGGGACATTACAGATGCTACTTTTTAAATTACTTTTAAAATTATTAGTGCTATCTAAAAATCTTGGTTTCTCAAAATTTTTATATATATTTAAATAACCAGCATTTTGGACAAAAAGCAAGTTCTCCTAAGGCTTCAAGTACATGATATACCAGCAGAGTACACAACTACCAGAGCATACATTTTACAAGAAATCTCTCAGGTTTAAGAGGCCTGCTATCACAGATCTCTTGCAAAATCAGACATACTCCAACATTACCTACTTACATATTTTTAAAAAGTAGGCTGTCAGAGGAAAAGAAATACCAGTAACTCTCCACATCTGTAGAGCTTATAAGCCTACTACAGCTACTATATACAGAGGTGTGTAACACGACTATTTTAACAGCTCTCTAGATGAGCTCTCAGTGTAAACAGTGAGGGTAAACTGAGTGGCACAGTTTTTGGCATATCATTCCACTAAACTCATGAAAGGCTATTTATGTGGCCATTATGTCCCTAAATTGCAGTGAAAAAGAAAAATGAAGCCATTAAGTCAACAAATTAGACTTCTTCACTAGTTCCAGTATCTCCTTTATAGCATATAAACTTTATTCTGCCTCTCTGCACATTATTTTTCACTGGACCAAACAGAAAGCGGTCTTCCTGTGCCTTCAAACACGTTTGTGAACGAACTGTGTGTGAAATACACTGGATTATCAGCCTTGAACCCTGGATTGCCCATTCCACTCATTATTTGCATAAATTGCAACAAAGCAAAATATTCATTGTTAAAACATCTGCCTCATTACTTAACACTTGGATCTCCTGGAATTACTGCCAGCAAAAAAATAACATTGAGTGTTAAACTTGGCAATGCAACACTATGTGTGGTCCTTAATCTAATGTTCTCTAACTTTATTCCTCAAGGCAGGTGAGGGAGACAAACAAGGAAGTGAAGACCACACTTTTCACATGGCTGAGCCTCAGGCATGTATTTGTCATTTATTGGGAGAGAAGCACTATACCTTGTCTTGAATGTAAAGGACCATTTCAGGGAAGGAAGGCATCTGCTTCCCAGAACTCTCCTTTTCATTTTTTCCAGAAAATGTTCTCAGTACTCGCTGGGCTTCTCCATGTACCTCCTCTCGCCTTTTGGAAGAAAAGATGAAACCCAGATGTTATTTGCACAGAATAAACTGCCTCTAACGATCAGTAAGGTGAAGTGTTGGGAAGATCATGTTGGGAAGCTGGGGNTTTTTTTTTTTTCCTGAAAGGAAGGGAGAAAAAAAATCTTGCATTAAAATTTTTAGTGACTTCTTTATTTTAGAGAGGGGAAAGAAAAAAGGATAGTAATGAGTGCCCTCTGCAAAACTGTCTGAATGAGCTCAGTTCTGCTGCTCTTACATCCTTCTAGTGTTCACCACCAGTTACTAATTCCTACATCTTTGTTTTCCTACCTACTACTCCTCCCTATCACTTCCTATAGTCAAGCTTCAGCTAACACCTACCAGTGTTATTATTTCCTGCTTAACAGCATATAACTATTCCTGAAACAGTGCTGACAATGCAGTGACAGAGCTGTTTGTTGCAGTTGATCTCACTAGCTTTCCTTAGTCACACAATAGCTACTTACATCAAAAAATCGAGCAATTAAAGTTGGAAAAAACCCACCACTGACACTGCAGTAACAGAAAACTACAAATGAAATGATTAGTGTAATTTAACAAGTTACCTACTCCTCAGCAGAGCACAGCAACTTTCAAGTGCATGCTCTTGACTCTTGACAATTACAAGCTAAAACCAAAGTAATAGAAAAAAAATTTCTAGCCACTGTAAAACTCATTTCAATTAATGCACTTCTACTTTGGAATCGCAAATGTCCATAAACATAAAGCACTTCAGTGACAGCAACTCATCGGAAATAAGAGAAACAATCCAAAGCAAAGACTATCGCAGAGCACAATAACAGCTCTCCATAGAACTGCCAAGAATGTCCCTATGTAGAGGTTAAATTCCAGATTCTTGTATTTGATTTTCTGCGACTTGTTTCTGTGTAAATCTCTCTCACACACACACACACATATATATATGCATCCATATTTAATTCAAGTATATAATGGATGCAAATATTTTCCTTTTTAAGTTATTTCACATATATATAACTTACGGATCTCCTGCAGCTAACAGGAGTAAGTATCTGGAAGGGATGTGATCTGGAGGGAACACGGTGCTAGCGAATTTCACAGCCACTTGACGAACTTGAACTTCAGGCTTAAAGGGAAAAGACAAAAACATATGGTTGAGCTTTAAATGACAGCACTGATGATTTGCACTCACCATTTTGACATCATCAGTCATCTGTTTTGTCCTCTGGTACCAACATGACTCAGAGTTTAGACATTTTGAGACACAGTTCATGCTAACTTTTCATATGGCAGGAGACAGGGAAAAGAATAGCTAGCTTCTCATATATACACAAGTGGGGAATGAAATGTTTAGTTAAATACACGTGCATTTTAGGGAATCATAAATCAGGGTTATCACCTATTCTTGGACAACTGAACTGTTTCATCCAGGCAGTTTTGAAATTAACATGACATATCATCTGTCCACAGGAAACAGAGCTTAGGAGCATGACAGAGGTAGAAAAGAAACATTAAGCTCAGGGTGGTCTCTGTAAGGTACAAAGAATCTCAAAAAGGTGTTGCCTGGAGACCTAGATCCCTTGAGTCAAAGTGTCATCAGCACGAAAACAGTCTCTTACAGGAGAAATACGCATACCTCCACAGTCAGCCTGAGTACCCATTCAAACAAGGAGTACACAAAAACCACTCTTTTTGAAAATCCAAACCTCTGGGGTATTCCAAACACAAACAAGGTACTCAGCAAAGTAAGAATTAGTGAAGTATGGTTTACTCTAGACTAGTGTTTTAAGGCTGAATTCCTGGGGACGTTCCCAGGAGTCTCATGTCAGAAAACACACTGAAACCCCATACAGCAGTGAATGATCCTTTCTTCCAAATTCTTGCTGTCCCAAAGCATTTCAGAAGTCACTGTCCTTGAAGCATATACTTCCCAGAGTTTCCTTAGGAGGAGACTACAAGAAGCACTCAGTGCAATTTTGAAGGATTTGGCCCTTTGCTGAACAAAACACAAATAGAGAACTACACTGTCACCTTCCTTGCAGCCACTGAGCCTTATTAAAAATATTTCACTTGAGCATACACACCTCCCCTTCTCCCATACAGGCCAATACATTCAGTAAGAAAAGAGAGACCTGTTCCAAAAGTATCTAACAGGAAGTGTCAGGAAACAGCAAAACAATTAATAGCTCTTTTTTTAAAGGTATGTAATTTTGATTCCACTGAAAATACCTTTATTAAATACGAAGCTACAAGTGCTTCCATCAGGGTACGCTGGGCTCCTTCCAAGTTACTGTATGCTCCAACCATCATAGACAATGCCTCCTGAATGGCAAGCCTAGTATCAGCATCTTCCTGAAGCATAAAACCAAGACTTTTCACTTTGCAGAGTGTAGTGTCAAGAATTAAGCAAAAACAGAAAAAAACTTATTGATTCCCCAAAGCTCCAGCAGCACCCACCTTGCATAAAGCTTCAAAAAACTGCTGTACCAGTGCTATATCCTTGGTAAAGAGCTGAGGCATTCGACTGAAACAAGATATTTTAATTCATTAAACTTTTGGTTCTTTCAATTAGAATGCTTCACATTTCATTGGTGTTCCCCTCATCCCAAATTTTAACCATCAATCAGAGCCAGCACAGAAAGTTCACCTTACCTTACCCACATTCACCATGAAGCAGCACACTCCCTCCCTTAATACAGTTTGGAAAGGGAGACATTCTACAGACAACCACTTAGATCACTGGCACATGACTGAACACGCCACTTGACTAGCTTCATGCCCTCCAGTCTTTGCTGCAGCTCTCATAAATTTATGTTTCTGGCAATGCTGAAACTATTTCTTAAATTCTGTGCATAATTCATGATCTGCCATTGATCACTGGTAGAAAAACTATCAGCTAAAGCATACGTTTTAAATCTCTGGAGATGTCACAAGAAGAATGCTTCTCTACACCATGCACTCAACTGCAAAACTGGCAGGTGGCACAAAGCTTGCTGCTGATAAATTAACTGATTACTCCGGAAAAAAAAAAAAATCACTCAATGTCCCGTTGCTCAAATGGTGCTTCAGTTACCTGGAAAGCTTTCCAACAGCTGAATATGCCATTGATAGCAGTTTTGAATCCTTGAATGATAAAACAATGAAAAAAAAAAATTCAGCAAAACCAGAAATACATGACAGCGTATAATCTTTTATAATTAAACATTTACTTTAAAGCCCGTCTAATAAATGGTCAAACAGGCTTTCATGGAAAAAGAATCCTGAAACATAACATATTCATATCCCAGAATAAAAGCATTATATAGGACCAGAGGGAGTACACTTTTCTCAAAGAAATTGAACAATTACAAATGGTGGCAAAATGGGAATGCTCCTGTGTTCAAACACCACCCCAGGCCAGAAGGTCACATTCAATAGTTCCAATGAAGCAGAACGAGGTTCAAAGCTGGAGAAGGGGTTACCTACAACATTAACCCTTTTTAAGGTATGTGTAGGAGTATTGTGGGGAATTTGCATTCTGAAACTGCACTGCAAACACATCAGGCCAGACCGCATTTGCAGTTCTGTTTGTTAACATCCTTCCCATAGCAATACCATCTCTGGACAGGTAGGATAGAATGTATTACAAGCAGGCCTGTACAACTGCTTATCACAACAGGATAGACACTCAGAGCTAAGGTCCCTGTGTGCTCCAACACAGGGATCTCAGCTAGATGCTCCTCTGGCCTTATCCTTCAGATCTTCAACACTTATTTCCTGAGCCTTTGCAAATGGTGCCCAAACATGTATCCAGAGGCGTTAAACAAATGAAAGTTTTCCTATATAGTCTTTTAAAATATTTGCTTCTCTTCCAACAAAAATTCTTAAAAGGTATCATTTTGACAGTTGTCTCAGGCAACCACCACAAAAAGATTCAACAGTTTTCATCATAAAGGTATTTGTCTTATCCTTATATTCATCTGAAGAATTATAGTAAAAACCCTTTCATCTCACCTCTTTGTATTCATTGATCAGCTTTGTAAGTCCATTTAAAAGCATTGGGCCTAATGGCTTTATTTTACTTTCTGGACAACTGCAATGAGAGACACCAACAAACAAAAAATTATCTTTTGCTTTATCTTAAAAGTATCTTCTCTAGTATCATGTTTTCTCAACTGTGTTATGCTGACAGATTACAGCTTATTGTGTGCAAGGACAGACACAGAGCTATCAGGGTTAAGTTAAAAAAAACCCCACTCTTACTTTCTATGAGTTTTAGTACTTCTTAGTTCAGTTATGTATTTATTAAACAGAGTGGTTTCTAGACAAATAGATAAAAAACATTGCACTCTTTGAATTACTTACATGATACAAATATGATGCACAAACTGCAATGACAGACTTCTCAGTTTTGCATTTGTGTTTGCACCAAAGAGCCCATCGTAAACCACCTGACCAAAGAGGGAAGGAGCAGATGAGAGTGTCTGGCTTCACTTTCAAAGGTTTTCTAATTCTCATTCTTCTTTAAACACTGTCATCAGTAACAATGCTTCCCTCCTCTAAGTACCAGAGGAACAGTACTATCAAGCTCATTAGCAAGATTATCTTTGGAACATAAGCATTACCTGAATGTTAGCTGGAAACATTTCTGCAGCTTGTCTGGATCGAAGAAGGTGAGGAACTATCTTTAATTTAACACGGGTGCTGACTGACTCTCGTTTCATTTCTGGTTTCAGAACAGATCCCTGTCAGAAATAGAGATTAAATAGTGCATCTCTGGACAGCAGTACTTTTTAGTTAGCTAAATTACTTTCTACTGCAAATCAGAACACACTGGGACAGAGAAAAAAATTATTTAATATCAGAAATGTTCAGTGAAAGCAGAGATCAAAGGAATTGATATTAAGATTAATATATATATGTCTTCTTCAAATAAAATAAGGTAACTAAAGTTACTTTGTCAGAAATTAAGAAGATAGGCAACTCTGAAGGCAAATCTTACCTCCTTGGTTTTCAGTGGTATATCTCCAAGATATACTTTATACATTTTGCTGATTATAGCAGGATTGTTCCAGTCAATTAAACTGAAGAAAAAAACCACATTGGACACCAACATGTTATGATTCTGACCTTAGATTGCTTTTCAAACTATATGTGGTTTATAGCATTTTGCATTATATTCCTATTGTTCCCAAAGTTTAAACAGAACTCATTTGACTTCTAACCACTCTTCCCATGTCCACATAGTACATAATCAAAGAATGTGGAATGATTATACTAAAAATTTCTGGGAACATATTATCAACTAATTTGTGAAAAACCTGAGTGTTTCCTTCTCTCCCACTGAAATAAGACATATAGGCCACAGTAATGTACCAACAATACAGAATGGTAATCAGTGAACTATCACATATTTCTTATAAGAGACATCTAACATTACATATTAACATGCATTTAGTCAACACAATTATTTTGTCTGACTCCAAGTTAAGTAGTCCTACAGAAGCCATCTACATATTTCAAAGACAGGTCTGTCTTGCTCCCATCTCCTGTGTGAGCCAGCAAACCTTGCACCATCCATGACTCAGCAAATAGTACCAACAGCCATTACTCTGGCCTCTTGATGAGTTAAAGACAGAAGCATTGTCTTTAGATGACGAAAGGTGAACTGCAGGGGAGCAAAAGTTTTAATAATGCAGAGAACAGTAGCTGCCAAACTTCCTAGAATATGGTTCATTTCACAATTAATCTCTTTACTCTCTTAATAAATTAAATGAAGATATATTTTTCTGCTAATCATTTACTATGGCATTGTTAAGCATTGTTAATCCACAGACAGCAGTGTGGAAGCCACTGATATTCTCTACCGAATGGTAAGACAATGGCTTAAAAACAATACCAAAAATGATCAAAACCACGCAGCTAAAGCTGTCAGTTCTTGAGCCAAGTGATGTTCCCAGCTGGTGAGCCGCACCATTCCCAGCCTGGTGTGAATACATGGCAGCTTCACAGGTATGCAGGGGACTGCAGCCTTCCTCCTTTCAGAGCACAGCCTCTCTGAAGCATTACATTCACGGCAGCTAGCTTTGTTAGGAACACTAACACTGTCTTTTCCAAACATCCAGACCATACCTTTGCTTGCTCTTTAGTTCAAGGTCTGCTGCAGTGGCAACACTGTGTCTTGTATCACTGGAGGCCACAACCAGGTGTATAACAGCTTCAAGTTCATGTACTTGCTCAGCTTCAATGAACTTCACTATCCCCAGCTTACACTGTTCAACAGGAGGGAAAGTAAAAACAGTGTTACTGACAAAAAAATTGAAAAAAAAAAAAAAAAAAAATCAAATATTACAGTAACTGTAGCAGTTCACATGTCTGAAATCGTGGCTGCTGCTTGCGAAGGGTAAGGGCCCTCCTCTTGCCGCCTGTCAGAGCAGACACCTGCAGCACAGTTACAGCACTACCACAAGGAACAAACTGTGACATCGCTACTAAAAAGGGAGGCTCCATAGACAGAATACACTGTTGCAGCCTCTCGGAGGAAAACATGACAGTATGCTGCAGTCAGGGCTGCTTCCTTGACCAGCTCTGAGAACTGCTGGAACCTTCCTCCCGTCTCATCATTGCAAAATTCCTTAAGACATCACGCAAAGCCTCCTAATAAATTCACTCAGGGCACTGAAGACTTCTTAGAATTAGTTACAGATTTCCCTCTGGCCTCTATCTAACCATCCCTGTCCCCACCCCCAGTTCACCAAAGACCAGTCCTTCAGCCCACAGTACCTGTTCTAGCAGCTCTGGTGTCCATGGACTATCTCCAATTACCCTTTTGGCTGCATAAAAGCTCATCCCTGGAGGTGGCTGAGGGATTCCAGAACCTCCTGTACCACTGGATGAAGAGCCCTGGCTTGAGGGCATGTTTTGTCGACTTTGAGATTCATTCAATACAAACCTAAGCAGGTGGGAAAAGACTTTCATTAGGGGCTTTACTAATCCACATTATCAGCTGAATTTGATGCAGGAATGAAGGAACACAGGTAACTTGTACAACTTCATGTATTTTTCTTTAATTATGACTGTAATATACTACAGAATTTGAGACTCTGCTACCACTTACACAATATAGTCTTCAAGAGCCCTAACAGACTCATTTTAACTGTTTGAAAACAAACCTTAGTTAAGAAAGAGAAGAGTCCACTGGCATTTCTGGAAAGAGCTCTCTCAGGTTACAAAACAGAAAAAAAATATCCCTTTTGTATTAGAAGTAAATACTCATACAGCACTACATTCAGGAAACTTGTGCTAAAAGCTTCAATAACATTTGTATGATTTCTGTGAAAAACACAAACCTACCAAGGGAAATAGTGAAGCATATGCAACACAAACAGGAAACAAACCTTGATATAAAAAATAAACAAATACTGTCTTAGAATATGGAAGTTTTAGTGCTAGGCAGGGAAGGAAAGCAAAAATAAAAACATTAAGTTTACAGATTTTGGTCTTTTTGAAGACTGTCTAGTCTAGCTGCTCTCTGCACACCTACAACCTTTCACAAAAACCACTCCACCTCTCCTTGTATCTTTGGAAGCATGAAGGCAATCAGAATTACAGTGCAGAGACCAATAAGAATTATTTTGCCCCAGCCAGCCATATGCTGTTGTGCATTCAGCACACAGGCAACAAAAAGAAGTAAAAAGTCTCAACAATAAGAATAAACATTCATTCCAAGTCTCATTAGCCAAAGCTTTAAAGACTGGAACTTGACTAAAAGCTTTAAGCCCTACGGTTAGGCTTTCTGGTTGCTTTACTACATACAGACTGCCAAGGCTAATGCACAACTGGGCGATGACAGGGCACATTCTAATAAGCATAAATTAGCTGTAAACCACTGCAGTCTCACCCCAGGGAGCTTAAGAGACAGACATCAAGAGCCACAGGCTAGCAGAAGATACTCATTGAGCACCTTCTAGAAAGAAAATTAAAACCTTCACCCCTTTCTTTTGACATCTGAGTACTTTCTGAGAGGTGTCTTCCAACCTAAACCTTTAAACCTTGTGATTTAAAAACTCATGCTTGGCCAGAGTACAAAAGTGTGCAAGGGAGCAAAGTTTCATTGCAAAGCCCAAGGACTTCATCTGCTGAAGCTAAAGGCATGACAGTACGGAGGTGAAGTTAAGAGCATAAACCTAGGCCAACTGAAGAGTTTGAGCTGTGAACAGAAGAGCAGACTAAGCATTTTAAACTATAAGCTGAAGATTCTACACACTCAAACAGAAAGGAAGTGTCCCCTGAAACATCTGATGGGTGCAAGGCCTTCAGCAAAGATACCCAGAGAAAGACCATATGCTCACAATTTTAAATTAATTCCCTTAGGTTAATCCACTCAGGTGACAAAGAGTTAGGTACTCAGAAAAATTCTACTGAAACACTCCTATGAAAATTTTTTTCGTCAGAAAAAAAAAAAAAGAAGTGTTCTACCATTAAAATTCATTCTATTTTCTTTCAAAGCAAAAGCTTCCCTGGCAATACAAAGGCAAAAAAAAGAAAAGTTAGTGGAAAGCTGATTTTGAGAAAGTATTGATTTTAGACACTAGAAGGTTCTTAAAGCAGTGATCAATAAATTCAGGTTTCTCTGTACATTCTTCTTGCTTTCAGAAAGAGCAATCACACTAAGACAACACCACTGCAGTCTAAACATTTTTCACCAGAAGACAGATGACAGACTGATCTTGTTATTAAAGATTCCACTCGGGAAAGCAGAAGTTTTCAGAGATTATGCTTGCTTATGACCTCAGAGGTATAAGCCTTAAAACTCAGCTGCAGGAAGATGAGCACACATTTTGGTCAGTCTTCTACATTCAAGGTCTGGTAATTTAACAGATAGCTCACACGTCTTAATATTTTCACTTGATCTCAAAATAGGTAACGGCAGATTAGAAGAATACCTAATTAAGTGGAAAAGAGAATTTTGTAAAATAAGGAAGATGGTGACCTGTTCTCAGAATTAGCACCCTGCTTTCTACCTTACTGAAACATGCAATTGAATTTGAGACAGGAAATAACCACACATTTCAAATGAGTTTCCAAGGGTGTAATTTGTAATGTTTTGCATGTAGAAGAACACACTGATACTAGAGAAGACTGGTATCCACTCACCCATAAGGCATAAGAAGAACGTCCAACATAAAGTCCAAAAGCAGCTGCACAGTCTTTGGTTTTTCAGCAAGATTAAAGGGAGAAGCTGCTGCTTTCAATGGTTCAGCAGGGTATTTCATGTGAAAAAGGGTCGGTATTAGAAGATGCATTAGGCTGAAAAACAATTACATTTACTGCAACCATTAAAAAAACCACATCTGTTTATTCATAACATCCAAGAGAGAAACCTTTTAGAATGAACCTGGCTCTTAATAGCAAAAAAGCAAATCTCAACAGAAGTTAAACATATTCACAATCCAGTGGCCTCTATCTGCCACCTGATGTACTTGAAAATGGAAGGCAGAAGATAAATTAAGATTTAGTCTTAAAATAGAACATACATGTCTGTATGCATGCACAGACACAAATCTGGAGAGAAAGTCACTGCCTTTGTCCAGACTTTTGATAGCTTCATAATTATGTCAAACAATACAACCCAGGACTTTCTCCTCTTTAAGAAACATCGGCAAATACATTGACTGTATACCAGTACAGATTTTCCAAAGCTCTCTTCACTCAAGCACTTGCTTTTTGGACATGGCAAAACCAGGCTCCCAGAGATGACAGGTATTTTCACACTGATCTCATAAACAGAAGCAAGAATTTACTGCAAGACTTTTCAATAAGGTCATTTTTAAAATACTTTCACACCACCACAGTGATGTGGAGCGAACGAAGATATGACTCTAATGCCATTTTTCAAGGCTAGCACAGTGGAAACTCATCTCAGTGTAAGTAAGAATCAGGTTTTCTAGAGGTTAATATACAGCAGTCCCCAACTTCAGTCTTTTTTTATTTAATACAACTTAGTGTTTTGAGTAAGTAGGAATTTTGGTTCTCTCTCAATTAATAGCGGCCAATCTGAGACATCTAGTGCTGTTCCCACTGCTGGACAGATGAGATTTACTGAAGGTCTGACCTTAAGCTGGAAAACAGAATTTGATGAAGATATATGGGGGATATAGACAGGCATTTAATTACCATCATAACACAGGCCTCTTATCATACAGGAAGCCTGCTGATGCAGCTCTTGTGTATTATTACAACACTAGATAATATGAATTCTTTGTACCATCCAAACTACTGAATTGCTGATCCAAATCGTACAGGCCAAGCACATTCTAAGCAACAAGGAAAAGAAATCTTCTAACAACCGATACAAATTATCTTACTAAAAAAAATTAACAGAATTCATTCCAAGTCTAAGTAATTATACCTGTCTTGTTGTGGTTGAGGCTTCCCTTCCATTGCAGTGAGAAGGGTCGGAGCCAATTCGCATTGTTTTTCCACAGGCAGACGGGGATATCCCATCTTGACATAAATTATGGTAAAATTCTGAAGGAGTAGAAAAAAAGCACACAGTATTGGAACAGTGCAAAAGAAGTATGTGGTTTTTTACCTCTTCTTGTACATTGTGTTACTAACGGGGTGTTTGGAACAACACATGTTTTGGAAGACCAATTTCTTAAGTCTAAGACTCATGAGAGTGATATCTACTGAAGGGCAGGCTCAGCAAGAACTACCCAGAGTAGGTCTTGCTGGGCCTTCACTTCAAAAGGTGGAAAACAACACAAAAAACCCCTCTCTGGCTTGTCTGATTCACTGCCAATTTCACAAAAAGCAGCTGTATCTGAGCAACAGCTTCAAAGAAAGCAAATGTAATGTTTTCTTACCTATTTCTGAAATAAAACAGAGCAATACTGAATAAATACAAAGTCAGCAGTATAGGCAGGGTTGCTCTTCAAAACACATTTCTAAATCATCACATTTAAAAGCTGCAAATGCAATTATGAGTCCAGTGACAGGACAGCACAATTGAGCAATACTGAATACTGGACTATCTGAGTGCTGTCCTGCTGACCTAAATCCAGTCAAGAACTGCAGAGGTAACAGTTGTGTTCAATGACCCAGTTGAATACTTTGTACATGGCATCTAAATTAGAATTTTATGAAGCCTCATGATGCAAAATAAGATGCATCACTGAGATACATGAGTGAGAAGAGGTTTGTGACATGTCCAGCCAAAAGCACAGTTTACATCTTCAAACAAGATGGTTCTTGCTCTACAAAACACATCCACCACAGATGCCCTCTGCCATTTCTAAAAGGTGAACTTCAAATAATGCCGCTTGCTTAAAGACAATCTAAGATTACTTTTACATTGCTGCTGTTTAAAGTCTAAATGGTTCTCCATGAATTCCCAAGATGCTGTTTTTACCTTATGCTAGACATGACTCAATGATATAATGAAAAGTATAAAGTTTCCCTATGATTTTATCATTTTGGTTCATGGTGGTGATTTGCAATAGACTGACCAAAACAGAAACACAAACTGTCTCATAGTTTCACAAAAACATTTAAAAACTATTTTCGCTTTTTAAAAGAGATTGAATGAAATAATCTAGCAAGGTTTTGCCATCTATAAAAAGACATTTTTTTCATCTTTTCTTGCTCAGCTAAGGTCCTGACCCTAAAACCACATAAAAACATAAACTCTCATGTTCAGAGAGAGACAGGTATTTTAAGTAACAATCCAATCTTGCACATATTAGGATAAGGACTGGTAGCTTCTTGAAAAATGCAGCTTCTACCAAAGAACAGACCCTCTACGATACAGGCAATGACAATTCATTTATTCGCAAAATATCAAGAGTAATTATCAGTAATTTGAACAGAAAAATGATTTATGAAACTAAGTTTCACCCACACCAGGCTACAAAGTTTAGTTTAAAAAAACCTCTTAAAACATCAACCTATACATAATATAACATACTGACTAACAATAACATACCAAGTAGGAAAACTCACAGAGCTAAATAAAAGGAGCTTTAAAGAATATTCTGCTTTTTACAAGTAAAGCAGCAAACATTCTTGGAAGAACAGACACTTACAGTGACAAAAGACACTGCAGAAGGATCTTGATATTGAACTAGCAATGTCTCTACTGGAAGCTGAATTTTTGGACGACTTTTGATGCGCTTATTCAGATGAACCAGCAGCTCCATGACCTGACAGGAAAAAAAATATCCAAAAAACTTAAAAGAAGCACTGTTAATGTTACTTCTTCAGACTCCATGCACTACCCTCTGTCCACTAGGCAGGCCAACTATAAACAAATCAGGCTTGAGTTTACTGATTATTTAATCTCTAAGAAACAGCAGCCATCATTCACCAAATTATCTTGAAAGCTGTCCTGGGTTTCTGTAGCTGGATTTTTTGACAGCGGGGGGGAGGCTGCAGAGGTGGCTTCTGTTAGAAGCTGCTAGAAGCTTCCCCAGGTCCCATGGGAGCCAATGACACTTGGCTCCAGGAAGGACATCCGGCTCCTGGCCAGGGCCGAGCCAATTAGAGATCACAGTAACGCCCCTGTGATAACATATTTAAGAATTGGATGGTTGTTGCACCGAAGAAATTCCAGAAAGTGAGAACACGGGATAACAGGCAGACACCAAGGTCACTGCAGAGGTGGGGGAGGAGGCACCTCATGGAGCAGGGGAAGGACTCAGAGCTAAAACCCTGGCAGCCCATGGAGGACCACTGTGGTGCAGAGACCTCCCTGCAGGCCATGGAGGAGCCTGTGCTGGAGCTGTGAATGTTTGAAAGGAGGCTGTGACCCTGTGGGAGGCTCAGGATGGAGTGGAATCCTGCAGACCTGTGGACCCGTGGAGAGGCAGACCCACACTGGAGCAGGTTTTATCCGAGTGAGAGCTGTGGTCATATGGGGCGGCCCACATCGGTACATCTTGTCCATGAAGGACTGTGCCACTATGGAGGAGTCACCCTCAGGACAGCAGATGTGGAATAACTGCTGCCCGAGGGATGGACTCATGTTGGAGAAGTCTATTAAACACTGTCTCCCATGGGAGGGACCCCACGGAGCAGGGGATGGACTCAGCTGTGGTCCCCTGTAAACCGTGGTGAAGCGGAATGTCCCTCTACAACACACGGAGGCCCACTGAGGGGCAGAGACTCAACTTTTACTGCATCTCATGGAGGAGTAACCCCAAGGGGTGGTGGAACTCACATCGCAAGCAGCAGCAACTGCAACCCCGCATGGACTGAAGGAGGAGTCAGGAGAAAAGTGTGTGCGTGTGTGGCACGTGTTTTAAGACTGTTTTATTTCTCGTTATTTAGCTTGGCTTTTATCCTGTTAGTAATAAATTTTAGGTATTATCTCACTTTGAGTCTGGTTTTGCCCGTAAAGGTGGTAAGTGGGTGAATCCTCTTCTTGTCCTTATCTGTTACTACTCTCCCTTCTGCCTAGTTGCAGAAGTATTTAATGGGTTCCTGGAATCCAGCTAGGGTCAACCCACTACAAAAGCACTCTGATGTGTCTCAAGTCACTGTTAAGACAAACACTTAAGTCCCAAACCATGCTACAACCAATAACCTCCATCAACAGAGATACCAGAAAGGATTACTGAAGATTACCAGTTCTAGTTAAACCAGGTGTCAAACAAAATAATGCCCAGACACAATCCAGAGAAACTGCAGAGCTGACCACAAGCACACCACTGAGACCAGGGATAAGCTGACAAACTAAGTAATGCTGACAGGTACGAAATTTTGCTTCTGTCAATTTATTATAATAGCAGTCAGAAATTCATACTACTTTAGAGAGGAAAAATTGGTTTGCACAGATCTTTTTTTAAGAAAGGGTAGAAAATACAAATAGCACAGAGCTTGAGAAACATGTTCAAATTATCAGTGGTGGCTGGTAAGAAAAGACATAGCTGGATTTGGGTATGCGTGAGGGTATGCTGGTGTCATGCTTCTCTAATCATTAATATCGAACCAGCGCACAAAGGATCTCATCCAGCAGTACTTCAGACCTAAATCAAGTGAATGTCTGCACTTTCAAGTATGACCTCTTCTTGTGGTTTTGCTGGATTCACATGGGTTGTATTTAAAGTGACAGGGTACTCAGTTGGGCACAAATGCTGCCAGTGCAAAAATAATTCTTGGAGCACATCTGAACCAGCAGAGCAAATATACCCTGGATTAGTTCTTTGTGTGACACTGCTAGGGTTACTGACTTGGTAAAGACATCCTAGAGTAGAATTTAACTCATTTGTCAAACCATGACTTGAAAGCCCTTCACTTGATACAGCAAGAGCAGAACTCAGGAGCATTTCCTTCTTCCTGATCAAGACAACAGACAACATACCTTTATGGTAAATTGAACCCTTACCTTTTTGCGAACTCCTTCCTGTGTGCTGGACAGCTTGAGGAGAACAGGGGGAAGGAACTTGGAAATAATGTTCTGTAGCTGCTCATCTGTTTCGGCATGGCCAAGACGCAAGAACACACGTTCCAGTTGATCTTCAGTTAATTTAAAAAAAAAAAAAGAGAGAGAAACTGGTGGAAACTAAAAATTGCTGTAGCAAGAAAGAAACTTTTTCTGAACATCCCCTAATAGGTTTATGAGAAATGCTGCACAAAGTTATTAAAGTACTTCTATCTCAACAGCACTCAGCATAGACCCATCTTGTATTTTTAACACTAAGAAAACTACTGATGGAAGAAACAAGCTTTATCACTTTCCTCTACAGTTACATGGAGATCACTCCTAACAAAGACAGAAGCCATTAAAACTTCCTCTGTAGGAACAGCCTGCACACCTGAAAGCACAAGAAACAAGCTAGAGTGAAGATCAAGACCTACTGTTCCAGGGTAAATTTGATACTCATGGGAGTATTCATTGGACATCTTGACAGAAGAGAACCTGTCCAGCACACAACTTTATGCTGGGGCACTTAGATCTTCCAGAAAATCTGTACAAAGTCATGTAAGTGTTGGCTGAACCAGTTGTTGGGTTGTTACAATAGTTGATCTCTTTTCCAAAAGACAGCACTATCATCAACAGGAGTAAGATCACAAGTGTGACATATAGGACATGTTGCCGTAACTTAAAACACGAAGATTCTTATCACTCTACAAAGTTGCAGGAGTGTTGCAACACATTCCCCTTCCCTAGCCAGCAGGTCTACTCCCCAAACCCAGGAAGGAACAAACAAACAAAAAACCTTTCAAGGAAAGAGATGAAACCAAAATCTTCAGTGAACAGCTCAAGTGCAAGGGCTGATGACCATCTGTCTTTACAAGAATAAGGGAAAAGTCTGTATTTTAAGTGCCAGCCTGCAGCTGCCCCAAAAGCTATCCCAGAAGCATAGCAAAGCAAAGCCTCCATAGCAACAGAGGCATTCCCAACACCTGGACTGAGAAGAGTCCTTATGCACAGGATCAGAAGGATCTTTTTTTAATTCTGAACCAATGCAGATCCGACCCACAGCCAGCAAGTAGACCAAGGGCTTCTGATGAACTAAAGGTCATGAACTAAAGACATCCTACAAGGAGGAAATCATTCCCCCAAAAATCAATCTGAAGTGACGTGCTGCAACCTGAGATTAGAGGGAGAGCAAGGAGAAGCCTCCTTCTGATACTGCTGGTTCACTGCCACACTTCAGCACAGGAGTATCACTGAGCTGGCTGTAAAGGACTACAGTGGGGAAAAAAAAAGAAGAAAAAAAGCACAGGTACAGGGGAGGGGTAAAGACTGAGGTGAGTGGATATGGCTGGAACCAAAGTGAACAAAAAGGATGCTAAAATGCAAATACAGCTCTAGCCATGAAACCTATGATTATGTACCTTCAGAAGCCCCTATTGTACTATTTTTAAAACCTGTGCTATCCTTGCGCTAAGTCCTCACATCATCATTCTTTCTCTGCCAAATGCCGATTCAATATAAACATACCATTTGCAAGATTTCATTGTCTATTGAGCAAATGCAACAGGCAGCTGAAAAGGCAGAGGACTATGAAATTCTACTGTCAATGAAACTACAAGCTTCAAAACTTTGCAGCACTTATCATGTAAACTGAATTGCAAGTCAATCTCTTGCTCCAGACAGATTACACAGAACAGTCAGGATGTCAGGTAGCCAATTGCTTCAGAACATGTATCTCATATCTTAACTTCTTTTGAAATCCTAACAATTTATTTCTCTTTACCTTCTTTTTTGTGTCATAACTCTTTGCGCTCCCTCCCCTACCAATGATTCTAGGACGTCCTTGGTGTCTCACAACCCCATCAGCACTAAGGCACTAGTGAAGTCACACCAAGCACCTGAAATGAAGTTTTTTATTCAAACAATTAATAAAATTATCGTATCTTTCCCCTTGGACCTAAAACTCCAGAATAACATTGTAGATCCACCATCCTCAGGCAAGCCAACAGAGGAACTTAGCCAACATGTTTCTTCACATAGCAACAGACCAGACTCCAGTGTATGGAAAAGCCATTTGTGATAGTCACTGGACTACACACACTCCTCTCCTGAAAGGCACACAAACCACTCTGCAAGTGCCCTCCGGAAATGCAGCAATGCGCTAAATTGCAAGCATCTACCCCATTTCCTGCTTCCTCCATTATTCTGCTGTTAAAAGTAGCAGCAACCATAATACTACTACTACTAACAGAGCTCAGGAGGACAAAAAAACTACTCCATTGTTTACACTGTCTGTGAGATACGTTTATTACTCTTCTTATATCTTGGCATAGTCAGTTAAGCCCTTATAATGTTACTAGGTAGCCTTCCCTTAACTGTAAGGATGACAAGACTTCAGCAAATTCAAGGACACTGGCTGCCTGGCTGTAGTTAAGAAACTGGTCAGGAGTTTGTCAGAGCACTCTCCCATGCTGCTGATGCAGGTTGTATCCATAGCAGTAGGACAAGGAAACAAAGCGCTAAGCTCTCCCAAGTATTGCACAGTTTCTTCACAGTTTTTATTCTAACAATTAAGACCATCTTTCAAGCTGACAGCATTCATGATAGGAAAGCATAAACCCTGGAGATTTAAAGCACCACACACAGCAGTCCAAGGAAAGTCTCCGAGGATGAAGTATCTCAGTCTCAGATGCTGTGTTCTGCCTCCATGTGTTGCAGACCTGATGGCTGGCATGGGGCAAGTGCCCTTCCCTCTTTTATGTTTCCTCACAGCCTCCAGGCAGCCTTCCTGTCCAGCCTTTGCCAGTGAGCAAACCACCATGCACCAGACATCAAACAAGACAAAGGGTTTGCTCACAACCCATCTCACTTCCCCACATCACAAACTTCACAAGTTTTTAAGTATAAAACTAAACCTCTCTCCATGTGGTTTTACAGCCCCTGCTGCTGACTGTAAAACTACACAATTGCAATTTTAGGAGGGAATCACTAGGTTATATGACACTAAAAATAAGTACAGCAAGACATCTAAATTGCTTTACCACATTACCGGGGTGGGGGAAAAAAAAGGACAAAACTGTTTGGAAAAAGCCTTAGCAACTGAAATTAACTATTTCAGCAATCTAATCACAACTTGATAGTAAGAGCACTCAAATTTAACTAGGAAACTTTACATATCTCAGTCTTTACCTTTGCCAGTCATCAGTGAACTTAAAATGCAGCCCATGCCGTGACACACTTCCTATAGTTTTCCCTTTTGAAAGCTAATATGGTTAAAGAAATTTTTTTAATTTTCTGGAAAAAGAGGAAGAGAGACGTAATGGAGAGATGACATTCAACAAGGACAACTTTATCCCCATCTAAAATAACAATACTTAAGAGATTTGAGATTTTACAAAGGCTTCTCTTTCCTCAATCTCAGTCCTAAATTTCAAATGAGGGTGCTGAATATACTATTTCCTTGGTATTGGTTCCCACCTATAGCACTGTCTGTATTACACAATTACATATGCTTATAAAATTACTTCCATGGTCAACCTACTGCAGGTCAACTTTGATCAACATGGGGCTGGGAGAAGAACATGCTATCAGAGGCAAAGGACCAATTTTTAATACAGTCCAGAGAACTGAAAAAACTCCAACAAACTGTATTACGAAAAACCCAAAAGATTGCAATTATTTTATTTACACTGGTGAGAAAGTCAAAAGTGAAAGGGAGAAAAGGGGAAAGGAAGGAGACTTCATTGGAAACACAACTGGAATGCCCCATTTCCAATCCTGCAGGGCTCTACAAAAACCTCTCCAAGAAGCAGCCACTCATCAGAAGCAACAGAAAGGTGTAGGGATCACTGTGAGCATTCTAGATTCATACCACATTAAGAGCCCCTTGCTCTGGCAGGGACTGTAGGAAAAAAATAACTCCAAAAAAAAAAAAAAGAACACAGAGCATCACTGAATTCATAACTTCAGGTATACTCTTACAAGTTTCCCTTTAAAAACATGAAAGCTAGACACAATTCCTTGAGAAGACAGATAATTCCTATGGTGCCCAGAATCCACCTACATCTATGTACTAACCATAGTCGCAGTCAGACTTGCCCACTCCATTACAACCAAGAATTAAGTGCATGAGTAGAAAAATCAACACTAAGTAGCTTCACTTTTAAAATACATACAATTAAGTCCATACAGAATTTGTAACAGTTATTCCTGTATTATGGCACATTCATTTCTTTCCACGCTGCTGTGTAGTACTTTTACACAATATTTCAATTTTTGTAGCATTCTCTTGAGGGAAAAAAAAAAGGGTTTACAAGAGGACAAACAAATATGGAAAACTTAACAACATGCATTACATATGAAGAAGACATTCCCTTTCAATGTATGTAAAAAAAAGAAAGGGGCAGGACAACGATGTATCTTTGTATCCCTGTTTCCAACAACAGCATCCAATTTTTGTGAACAGAGAGTGTATTTGGAAATTGAAATCCCCTAGTTACCATGGCAATGCAGCTACCTATCTGTGAGAAAATGCACTTTTCACTTCTGGTTCTTTCTAATCTCCATTTAAGACTACAAGGAGGAATAGAGATTTCAGTACTTAGTGATGCTGCAAATGCAAAAAGGAAAAGAATAGCTTTCAAAACATAGACAATGTATAAAATTCTACAAGAAAGCCATTCTAACAAGACTCTAACTTGTGCCTTATGAACTTCCAAATCCTGCAACACTGCCCATAAAAGGGTCAGAGTTATTTTAAATTTTGTTGCTTCAGAACTGACCTTGTAGTCTCCCAAGGCAACAGCAAAACCCCACAGCTTACTCACAGAAACAACATACCCTTTCCTTCCATTCAGTAAATATAAATACCTGAGCTTGCCAAAGGGAATAAGTGAGAGAAAGACACAGAAAGGATAAAAATATGGATCAATAGTGAAATAGCTGCCTCTATAAAGCCAAGAATACAAACAGTTTACTTTCATAATTTTAAATTTTTTTAAAAGAAGTAAATAAAATGCCATTAACAAGGGCTTTATTGAGCTAGCTATGACACTGTTTATCAACACTTTCATGGCAGAAATCTTCTCTCAGTTAAGCCAAGCAAAGCTCCATGTCAAATTAGCTCCCTCTGGCACTAATAGATATTATGCAAAGCACATCAGGTGTTCCACAGATCCCTCAGCAACGTGTATTTGTGTAGCTCAGCATCAGGTAAAACTACTCCTTTCATGAAAACTGACTCCAGAAACTGGTGGGGTTAGGTCATGTCAAACTTACTGTACTTAGTAACTTGACTGTTAACCACTGAAGCATCCGAGGAACTAAAAAGAGAGTCTGAGTTCTCTGCAAAACAGAGCAGAGAGCAGGACAGGAAAATTATGTGCATGAAATCAGAATTTGTCTTCACTTTCCTGAAAAGTGTCCGTTTGAGAGATTGGCGTGACTGCTACAAAATAAATAATTTCTAGAATTGTTTCAGTAAATCAAACAAACCCCCCTGAAATCCTTCTCCATTACCTAAACTCTGCAGAACCCTTACATTTCAGTAGCATCCAACCACACTTTCTCCAAAAGGCCCTACATCAAAAGCATTTCAACTTCATCTCCTGGATGGCGGGGTAGATTTAGGAGCAGGTCCCTGCTAAAGCAAAATTCAAACACATCCTTTGGTCTCTCCAGAGCCGGCCAACTGTTTCTGCATTATTCCACATGCAGAAGAAAGACTTAAGCTCTTGTCTGCTGTGCAACTACTAAAATAGGAGTCAAATTCTTGTTCAGATGGTATTGGACTCTGGGAGAAAATACATCTAGTATGATTACAACAGCAAACAGTGAGTCAGGAGTTGCTGGTGCTATTCCTGGCTCTACCAGTAACCCATTGTGTGCCTACAGCCAAAAACATATGGGGGCACTTGTACAAGTGGGCAACTCACCAGGGAAAAGACAGAAAAGGCCTCTTGGAGGAAGGAATAATTATCCTTTTTTACATCTTATTCTTTCATCTTACAGAAAAGTTTATGTAAAAGCTTGAATAGCACACCAGAATCCAAATATTTGCAATATGCCAGGCACAGGTTCTCCATTTGAGTGGCTGAGTATTGTCATTCAAGATTAACTAGCCTCTCTGGCAACGGAACTCCTACAACTTCAGGGCCAATGTACTGATTTTGCATTACTTTTTAAACTGCCATATCTTATGCTGCCTTCAACAATTTGTCCTCTAAAATGGTAAGCACCCATACAAAATTTACACAAACTGTAAAGTTTATGTGTTTGACTGGGGCTATAGATCAAAGCTTCCTATAGCCATGCAAACAGAAAGCGAGAAAAACTCATTTTCCAATCTAAAAAAAAACAGTAATTACTCTTATTACTTATTTGGGACCACATCCTAAAAAGGAAAGGATTTCTTGCCAAATACTCTGAAATTTAACTATTTGAACATATCAAATGACAGCAAGTCCACACAGACTAGTTTCTCTCTCCTTCTCTACATGAAGTTACTCTCTTTTTCATTAACTTTAATTATTTTTAAGACTACAGTATGTTCTATTCAGTGACAGATGAGGTATCAGGGGAAAAAAACCAAACCAACCAAAAAGAACAAATCCAAAAAGAGATTACTCCTCCCCACAAAAAGCAAAAAAGATTTCTAACCAAACCAGTAAAACCCTCAATTTTGAAGGATGCAGTGGTTAAACCTGAATGATAACACATAATTATTAATTTCAATCTCAATATATGGACATCTGTCCTGTTACCACAGCTTAACAAAAAGGGCTGTGTAGCAACAGGTACATGGCTGACTAATTTCTTGCAGGATCAGACTGGAGGCTGGGAAGCTAGATTACGCACAGATAAATGCCACGAAGTTACAACCAAGAGATCTCACACTGATTGGTTTCACCAAGGGGAATCACTTTCACATTGTAAAGCAGACAAAAGAATCTCTTGGATGACAGCAGCAGTGAGAGGTTTCACTGTCTTTATTACAATTTTTTCCAGTTGTCAGTGGAATGGGATTTGGGTCCTCCAGTTCAAGGATCACTGCAGGATTAAGATCCTTCTTACTTCACCATGGGATCCCGGCTACATAAGGAACGTCCCCTGCACTACTATATGCCTTGTTCCGCTTAACCTAGTTCCAGTAACATCTAACAAAGAGCAGAACTAAGATGTTGTCTACACAGCAGCTCACAATAAAATAACCTGAAGACACACCACACAGAAATGTTTTAGTACTGAAAGCCAATGGTACAAACACGCTCGAAGTATCTCTTCTGCCCTTCCTCTCTGATGACTGCCAAGTACTATTTCAGGGCAATCAATTTGGCTGAGTCATATGTTATCTTGTTATTAACTCTTCACGGATAAGAACCAGTTCTGTGCCAGGGCAGGAAAGGCAAGGAAAGAAAAACGACAGTTTTTAAAAGTTCCCTAGGGTTCCCCAAAGAGCACTGCCCCGGAGCCTCTGAGAAAGGGGTCTGGAGGTGACAAGAACACAGGGCCGAGCTCCCGCCGCCTCGAACGCCCGGTGCCTGCGGCAGCTCCGGTCTCTGCAGAGCCGCACACAGAGCGATGCGTATCCACGGCCCGGCACACCCCTCGGGCTGGGGCCGCCCCTGGACGTGCCTGCCCGTGGCAGCTTCACACCGCTCCCGCGTTTCTAACACGGCGGGCGAACAACGCAGGGCGAGCGCTCCAGTGGGCTGCGGCGCCGCTGGCGCCAACGGGTCGAGGCTGCTCCTCGCGCCCAGGGATGCCGCCGCCCCCCGGCTCCCTCCCGGCCCGGAGCCGCTGCCGCCCCGCAAGGTCACGCAGCC
>VWZG01010427.1:7061-19865 GCA_013396735.1 Grallaria varia | reverse complement strand
GGTGCGGCGGCGGGTCCCGCCCACAGCGGACATGGCAGAGGCGCGGGGCAGCGGAGCCGCACGGCCCGCCCCGCCCCGCCAGGAGCCACAGCCGTGAACGGGGGGGTAAAGGTGATCCGAGAAATCCCCCACCTGCCGTTCTGGGGCTGCTCAGCCTGCGAGACAGGGGTGCGGCCGCCACGCAGCGTCCTTGTCCTTGTCCCAAGCGCTGCGAGGCCACCTTGGCAAGGCGCCCCAACCGAGGCGCCCCGGGGCCACAGCTAGGCAAGAGGCGGCGTGTCTCCAACTTCCTTACTGCTTCCCGCTAGTTGGTGACCTCTCCCTACAGCTCCAGGGCCAGTCCCAGGGCAGACGTGAGTGGTGTCAGAGCTTCATTTGTGTAGTGGGGTCGGCTGAGATGGAGTTCATTTCCCTATTGCAACCTTCACAGTGCTGTGCTTCACACTGATAGTTAAAAAGGTGTTGATAAACACTAGTGTTTTGGCTACTGCTACGCAGTGCTAGGACAGCATCAGCACTGTTTTCTCCAACATTTCACCTTCCATCAGCAGGCTGGGGGTGGGCAAGATCCTGTGGGGACACAACTAGGCCAGCTGACCCAAATTAACTAAAGGGATGTTCCATACTATATGATGTCAGCTCAGATATAAAAGCAAAGAAAAGGAAGAGGAAGGGATGGCATTCATTATTTACAGTGCTTGCATTCTGGAGCAACCTCTACACATGCTGAAGCCCTGCTTCCTGGGAAGTGGCCAGACATCACTTGCTGATGGGAAGTATTTTTTTTTTCTCTTTGCTTGTGCATGCACAAACTTTTGCTTTTGATTTAGTAAACTGCCCAATCTCATCCAATGGGTTGTTTTCTATCTTATTTTCTCTCCCTGGTCCAGCTGAGAAAGGGGAGTAATAGCGCAGCTTGGTGACCACCTGGTGTCCAGTCCAGGTCAACCCACAACAATTTGTTAAGTTCAAGGTCTGAAAACTTGACTGCCAGCCTATAATACTGAGAGGATGAGTTGTAATGAACTGCAAAGAGGTAGCTGGCTTTTTGGTTTTTGGGGTTTTTTTTTTTAGAGGAAGTAGATTTGGGACCCATCCACCTCTTGAGGAAATAATAATGCAGAAAGGAGACGGGCAGAGGATGCCAAGCACATGAGAGGCACACTAATTTCTAGTGTAAGAACAGCACATGCTCCGTGATGAGCTGAGTGTTTTTGTGGCAGATATTTACAGCATCAAGCATATTTCTGGCTTTCCTGAGGGAAGTCCAACACCAAGGTAATGTTCCTGCCAGTTATACTGGAGCAGAGATGTAGTCCTCCTTTCCAAGAGAAGTATTTGTGTAGATCTCTTGTGAGATCACAGTGTGCTGTCACAGCCACCATCCTGGTGAGCTGTGCATACATAACCACAGGTGGGAAGGGACCATTGGAAGATATCTGGTCTAACCTCCCTGCTCAAGCAGGATTATCCTAGAGCACATGGCACAGGATTCCATCCAGATAGTTCCAGTGAGGGAGACTCCACAGCTTCTCTGGACAACCTGTTCCAGTGCACGGTCACATGCACAGTAAAGAAATTTATCATATTCAGGTGCAACTTCCTGTTCATCAGTTTCTGCCTCTTGTCCTATTGCTTGGCACCAAGAAGAGCCTGGCTTCATCCTCTTGACACCCTCCCTCAGATACTTATGGACATTGGTGAGGTCCTCTCTCAGCTGTCTCTTCGGGAGGCAGGAGGAGTGTTCCACACAGGTCTGTGCAGTGAGGGGGGCAGTTCCCACCCTGGGTAATTAAATTGCGTCATACTCCACATGACAGGTAGCCAGACCCTGAACTCTGCCAGAGGCAAGCGCAAACCAGACACAGGCTGAGGGAGTACTTTAAAGGGTTCTTCTCTAGAAGAAACACAGAATCATTACAATTGGAGGGGACCTCTGGAGATCATCTAGTCCAATCCCCCTGCCAAGTCAGCGTCACCTAGAGCAGAAACGTGTCCAGGTGGGTTTGGAATGTCTCCAGAGACACTCCACCTCCCTGGGCAGCCTCTTCCAGGGCTCTGCCACCCTTAGCATAAAAAGGTTCTTCTTCATGTTGAAGTGGAACTTAATGTGTTTTAGTTTATTTCCAGTGCTTCTCATCCTGTCACTGGGCACTACTGAAAAGAGCCTGGAACCATCCTCTTGGCCCCTACATTTGAGACATAGATATGCATTGAAGTCCTCTCTCAGTCTTCTCTGGACTAAACAGGCCCAGCTCACACAGTCTGTCCTCATAAAAGAAATGCTCCAGATCCCTCATCATCGCTGTGGCTTCTGCTGGACCCTCTCCAGTCGCTCCCTGTCTTTTCTGAGCTGTGGAGACCAGAACTGCACGCGAGACTCCAGACGCGGCCTCAGCAGGCCCGAGCGGCAGGATCCCCTCCCGCGAGCCGCTGGCAGCGCTCTTCCCAGTGCATCCCAGGATGCCGTGGGCGCCCGGCTGGCGCAGGGCTGGCTGACAGGGCGAGCCGGGCAGTCTGTGAGGGATCGTGGCATTTCGCAGGTCCTGTCGCTGGACGCCGCCGCGAGGAACCCAGCTGCATCCTCCTGACGCCCCTCAAGCTCGGGCGCTGTCGCGACGCCGCAGCGGCCCCGCCCCCGTGCGGAGCGCGGAGCGCGGCCTGGGCCCGGCGGCGGGGAAATGGCGGCGTGTGGGGGCCGGCGCGGGCCGTGGGCGCTGTGCCTGTGGCTGTGCGCGGCGCTGCTGCCGCGGGCCGCCCGTGGCCTCACCGACGGGCTCTACTGCGGCCGCCGCGTCTGCTACGAGGTGCTGGGCGTCAGCCGGCAGGCCAGCAAGGCAGAGATCGCCCGCGCCTACCGGCAGCTGGCCCGGCAATACCACCCCGACCGCTACCGCGCGGAGCCCGCGGGCCGCGGCGCGCAGGCCGCGCACGAGAAGTTCCTGCTTATCGCCACCGCCTACGAGACCCTCAAGGTGAGAGAGCGGGACCGCCGCCGCGGCCGCAGCCGCTCCGGTAAGCAGTCAGGGGCGGGAGGAAAAGCACTCCGGAAAATCTCCTTACGTACCCAGGCCGGGAGTGCGGGGAGGAGGATGGAGTTCTCTTGAAAGGCCCTTTGTGTTTAGAGTTCGTTCCCTTCAAAATACTTTTCTTAAGTATTACTTACTTATTTATTTGTTTATAAGGAGCCTGCTGGGCTTTATCTATACCTTTGGAAGTAGTGACTGGAGCAGCATGTGGGATCTGTAAGGGAAGGCTTATCACTGCTAAACGTGTTACTTGGCAAAGATGGAGCCCAGGAATGGGAGAAAGAGACCTGTGTTCTAAGGCTATAAGGGATTAAAAAAGGGAAGTTGTTTGCTTTTGTTGTTTTGGTTTTTGTATTTTTTTCTTTTTTCTTTTTTTTTAATTGAGCGAGGGAGCGTTGAAAGGAATGCAGTTGAGTCTGTCAAAATTAAATTTCCCATTCCGAAATTACATGGGGGAGGATGAGGAAAAACTCAAGAGAAAATGAGAACAATGAGGTTTTGAAATGGCCTTCCACTGGACGGATTGCACAGCCCTGTAAACTAATTCTTAGGAGTTTTGTAAAGCAATCTCCTAATAGGTTCTTCATCTGAAAATCCTTTCCAGAACAATATCAACTCCAGACCGTCTAGACTTTCTGAAGTTAAATGCAGTTATTATGTGGATTTCAGTTGCTTGTCTATTTTCTGGTTTTATATATCTTCATGCAGTGCCTGCTTATTCATTTTAAGACTACACATATCCTATGTGAGTGGGCAGATAAATGTGAGAACAAAATGCTGGTGAATGTGAGAAAAGGATCAAATATCTTCCTCTGTGCTTCATACTCACTTGGTTTATCACCAATTTTACAGCAGCATGGTCATCAATAAGGTGTAAAACACAGCTACAATAGAGTAAGTGGAAACAGGAGTCTGAACCTAGATGTGTTTTTCATCTCATCCTGCAGGATGAAGAAACACGTAAAGATTATGACTACATGCTGGATCATCCTGAAGAGTATTACAGGCATTATTACCACTACTACAGCAGGAGATTGGCACCTAAAGTGGATGTCAGAATAGTGATCCTAGTTACGGTGTGTGCCATCTCCGTTTTTCAGGTAAAATTTCATGTTTACATGATACTCTGAGTTTCTGAAAAGGAAGAGATGTGGTGACAGTTCCCATAATATGCCATTTAATAAAAAGTTAAGGGGTCTGTTCCTGTTTGCTGTGGTGGAGTCTGTGTGGTGTTCATAACAATCCTGAAGCAGATTTTTGACTGCCTTTGGTACCTTCAACAGAACTAGAGATTTAGTTTCTTTTAATTTCATCGAGACAAGTGCAGCTTTACAGAAGAAGTTTCTCAGTTCTTCTTGGCAGGCTCAGAATAGCCTGTTCCTGAGCACAGGTAGAGCTAGCACTCCAAATAACATGTGTCAGTTTGTCTAGGTGCATAAGTAATTTTTTAAAAAATGACCGATTGCAAACTAAATTCAAGACTCAATTCAGATAAATTATCAGGAGTTTACTAAGGTTTGAATCTTACACCTTCAAATCTTTAAACAACACTGTAATGAAGTTGGGAGAGAAGCAAATTAGCTTCACATCTGAAGGTGGTAGATCCAAGGTCAGAAAAACCAGCCTGTGTCTTAGATGAGAAAACTTGTGCTATTGCTGACACATATTTAAGAGGAGGAGGATGCATAACTTTTCTTCGGTTAGTTTACTTGTTCAAACATCACTAAAAATAGCCAAGAAATTTAAGATATGAAGATACAGCTTAGTCTGTCGTACAGATACGTCACTGCTAGTGGGATATTGGAAGTTAAAATAAAAAACCATGTCAATCAGAATTTGAGAGCTTGGAATAATAAATTCTAATGGCATACGCAACCAAATACCTAATTTCTCTGATTTAGTTCAAATTGCAAAAGTTTCATTTCACATCTTATTTGTTAATTTGGCTGTAAGTGGAGACGCTCACTTTCCTGCAGTCCACCTGCTAGATGATTGCAAATTCAGCGTAAACATTTGTGTAAGCTGGTTTGCCCATCTTGCTTTCTGTTGTTCCTGCTTCTTGGCCTTTGCTAAGGTTGTATGATGAGTATGTACTTTGTCTTGGTAAGTGATGTGAGATGCATTATTGTTTAAAAAGCAGCATCAGTAAGACATGTTTGGATGTCCCAAGAATGAAAGCAAGCTGCTAACTTTTTCCCTCTTCTGCCTGTCTGGTTTCTTCAATGATTTCCATGCCTCATCTCCTGTCATTTACAAGGCACAAGAGGGGAACAACATCAGCTCTGAGCTAGTCGTCCTGCTCTTCCTGTCTTCAGAAAGAAGCATTCTTGGGATTGTGCTGTGCAGGGCCCGAAGCTGAATTTGATGATCCTTGTGGGTCCTTTCCAACTCAGGATATTCTATGTTTATATGTTCACCCAGGCAGTATATTTATTGGAGTTCAGAGGACAGTTGGAGATCAGAGAGGGAGGGATGTTGAGTCTTGTAAAGGCAATCCTGTCAGGCTAATGAGATTGTCACATACTTAATCCATATGTAATGAACTGTTTTAAATGAGTAACAATTTTATAATTAAATGTTTGTATATTGGCTGCTTTATGTATAGCTCCAAGGAGGGGAGCTCCTGAGAATGGCTGACATAGCCTGGTTTTAACCTTCAGGAGTTTACCATCTTCTCATGAACAAAACTGTTCAGATCTGCTTTTCCTTTCTCATCACTGTAAATTGCTGTGAGATATACTTTCATATGTCTATTCCCCAAGTGCTTTACTAAGTTCAGAGGAATGATTACAGCTTCTGTAATACCACAGTAGTACGGTTACCCTTGTTCTTACTGTAATTGTGGTTAAAGGTGTGTGACAGCATTTTTTTTTCGAGGCAAACCTCCAAGTCTGAATGTGTCTGTATAAAAATAAGGTTTTTACTTTTACTCTTCTTAAATTACAGTTCTTCAGCTGGTGGAGTAGTTACAACGAAGCTATCAACTACTTAGCTACCGTGCCAAAATACCGTATACAAGCTACTGAGATTGCGAGACAACAAGGTTTACTCAACAAGACTAAAGAAAAAGGCAAGAACAGGCGGCCTAAAGATGAAATTCGTGAAGAAGAGGAAGAAATTATCAAAGACATTATTAAAAATAAAATAGATATAAAGGGTGGTTATCAGAAGCCCAAGATATATGATATCCTTCTATTTCAGATCCTTCTTGCTCCTTTTTACTTGTGCAAATACATAGTTTGGTACTGTTGGTGGATTTACTGTTTCACTATTAAAGGGCAAGAGTATGGTGTGGAAGAGAAGCTGTATATCATACGAAGGTACATGAAAATGTCTCAGTCTCAGTTTGACAGCCTAGAAGATCATCAAAAAGAGACCTTTCTTGAACGGAAACTGTGGATTCGAGAGAACTATGAGGTGGGTAGCCCTGATGGGAAAACTCGTGTTAGTTATCCGTTGCTCCCAGAGTAAGAACAGCTTTTTTGTGAAGGCCCTTGGGGTGGGTCTGTGCAAAGCATTGCTTCAGTTTCAGCTATTGCTTTCTGAATTGAAAACTGTCAGACAACCACTTAGTGTGTTTTCTTCAACTTCTTATGCGCATGGCCTGGTAGACAACAGCTCCTGACTATGCCCACAAGTATAGGAAAGGATTTGCTCAGTCAGGGGACGTCCACGTGCGCGTGCAAGATTTAGTTGAATCTGATGGAAGGCTTTCTAACAACAATGTGGTATGACAAGGTTATTACAGTAGGTTGAAGACTGTTCTATGTTCTCCAAATAACAATAATTTCTAATAAGAATTACCCAGATTGTCTGAAACTATTTTATCAGCCTTCAAAGCTGTTAATTCCCCGCTCAGGGCTTTGTTGTTGTTGTTGTTGTTGCTGTTGTTTTTGGTTTTTTCCCCCACTGTGCCTTGATAGTTCTTTGGCTGTCAGTGAGTTAGGGACTGTTCTTGCAGTGCTGTATACCTACTCAAGCAAGGATGGTATAAGGAGTAACAGTGGACACAACTGCTACTCTTGTTATGGATAGCAAATAGTCAATATATAATTGTTAAGGTTTCTGTGAGAGAGTGAAAAAACATTAACCACAGCATGAAATTTGCAGTCCAGAATGATTTGGGATGCTGGGGCATGGCAGATTGACAAAACACTTCTGTTGTTCCACTGACGTGCATCTGTGGGCCATCTGGGTGAGAGGCTTCTAAACAAACACTCAAGATACGAACTTGGCCTGCTTAAGGGGAAGAGAAGATGCTCCTGCTGTTGCTCTGCTTCTGCTGGGAAAAGAAATGGGATGGTGCAGGACACCAAAGATAGGAGAATGCTGCTTCAGAAGAAGACAAGGGTATATTACTCTACAAACCTGAAGAGAATAGTTAAATAGATCCTGATATAAGGAAAGGATTAAATGGCAGGTACAGATGCATGCTAAATTAGGATGGGCTTGCTAAAAAACAATCTGAAGTGCAAAGACTTAGTAATGGCACTAGTCAAAGTAGATGTTATTGGAAAAAGTAAGATAGGATGGGAATCCTGTTGTAGAGAAAAAGTGTCATGGTTTCTGATCCATGGTGTTTTTAACTAGTGATTTGGTCACTGATTATAAAAGAGCTGTTGTTGCCACAAGTGAAGTCTGTTGAACCCGCACTTGTCTCCTCTGTTGGCCAGCAGATGATCTTCAGCGAAAAATTCATGAAAGTTGCAGCCTGTGAAGTAATATTTATCCAATATAATTTGCAGCTTTTCCGACTTTCTGGACAGGAAATGGTGTCTTTGTAGGTAATTGCTTTAATTAATAAGTTTTTCTTAATAAACTTACTTAGCCACTTGAATGCATTAAAGCTTTCAGTGTCTGCTGTGCCATCTGGTCAGGAGTTCATCAATGCATGTAGAAGATGAGGGGTTTTTTTGAAGCCACATGGACTTCTGCTCATTCTAGTATTAGGCTCCCTGTGGTTTTGTGTACCACAGCCATACCCTTACTTGAAATTTAGTCATGTATTTTTTATGCTGAAAAACATGGTCTAAGTGTTTCTCCCCAAAAGCGTCTCTGTTCTTTGATCACTGGAGATGTCTATCTGCATATTTTTCAGTTTTTCAGTGTCCTTTTAGGATGTGAAAGGTCAAGAATTCAATACATGGGTGCATCATGGAGCTCCACAATATTTTTTTTTTGTTTCCTAACAGTTCTTCACTGGCCATTGAGCTGGTGTATTTATGTAGCAATCTATATTTTTAAAATCTTGTTCATGCCTAGCAGAATCTTACATTTAATTTCCTTCTGAGCCAGAAGAAGTCAGATGGCACTGAGATGACAGAAACATATAGTATAGAGATTGATGCTGGCTGTATCTACATAAACTGCCTTCCAGAATAAAAATGAAGATGCTGTTGCTTTTCTTCTTTTTTCTTTTTGAAACTTAATTGACTTTGCTGCTAATTGTAGTTTTCATTACAATGGCACTGTTTCTTGACAGAAATATAATTATCATTATGTACTGCAAATACTTGATGCAGAGATACTAACTTTGTTGAGACTCTTAATTAGGAATAAAAAGTTGCCTAGCAATATTCTGTTAGATGATGACTTTGAAATGGGAGAACGACTCAAATGAGGAGCTAAACAGCTGCTGAACTGTATGTGTGCTGAGGAGGGACTTCAAGTTTAGCTTTTGGAGCATTAGCCGTTGCTTGCTGTGTATTTTATTTTGTTGAATGCATGAGCATCTAGTTCTTTAGAAAAAAAAGGGTTTGGAGCTTGCAGCACCATCGTACAAGAAGGTAGTTCTGCTCTCAGCAAAAGCGCAAAGTATCTCGAATACAGCTCTTGGGCTCTGACACTTTGTGTTGGTCAAGGTCTGCTTCTATGTTGCAATTCAGAGTTCTGTAAGAGAATAAACTGGCAAATGGTTGAAGTATAAAAACTTACACCCCACTGCAGGCTCACTTAAGCTGTTTCTTAACCTTATTAAAAACTTCTGTCTGTCTGTCAGGTCTATAAAGTAGAACAAGAGGAGGAGTTAAAGAAGAAGATGGCCATGGATCCCCGATGGAAGAGATATCGGCGGTGGATGAAAAATGAAGGACCTGGAAGACTGACTTTTATTGATGATTGAAAGTTGCTGTACAAAGTGTGTTGTAATGTTGAAAGGGATTTGCAAAATTTTTCATTACATCGTTCAGAGTTTTGTCTGCTGTGACTTAGCAGTGATCTAAAACTCAGGAATTACTAAATCAGGCAGAAGCATAATACAGGTTTACCATTTTTATGAATCAGACCTATTAAACGGACTCAGCTCAATGTATATATGCCATTTACTTGGGGATATCAGTATGGAATTCATTATTCCAAACAGTGTATTTTTGCTAGATATTTTACATTCATGATCAATGGAACCGTAACTCTAGTCTTTCTGAAAATGTTCTTAGTTGAATCTTTGAAAGTCCTGTTTTTCCTCTTTAAACTGAAGGGTTCCTGCAAAGGGACACTGGGAATGCTTATAAAGGATTCTGAAGCAAGGACCATTTTCTGTTTTTCTCTCTGTTCTCCTACTTTTCAATCTAATTTCTAAGATGGCAAGTTGGGGTTTTTTTGATGTAAACAATATGGGGATTTACCAGACTACTGCTATTCCTGGTCCAGTTAAAAATGGATTTTATTTTTTGTGGGAATAAATGATGCATGATTGATCATCATCGTGATGCAAACAAGCCTTAATTCTTTGTTCTACAGAGTAATTAATGAAATAGTATGCGTAGGTATTTCGTGTTTGTTTTTTCATCTTGTATGTTGGATTATACCTGCTTGTTCAGAACAAGTATACCAGTGAATATTAGTCTACTAAATGTGACATTTCTTTCACCAAAGTATTGGTTAAAGGGAAAAATGACCCTTTTGTTAAAAAGGGCAATTTTGATGCCTTATGTAAATAAAAGTTTATATATGCACACTGAATTTGTTTTAAATTCTAAATCTAAAGTATTCCATATGTTTTTCTGATCAGACCTCAGAGTACTTAGAATAAATGATGCATAACAGCAGACTGTGGTTTCCTCTGTAACTCAGCTCGGGTCAGGGAGTTTCCATGATTTGCTGGTAAAAGGGATTATGTTACCTTATTTTTCTTCACTAATTTTATTGGGGAAGGGCAGATGGGAGCATAGTCTTTGTCCTGTCATTTATCACACCTGTAAAAGCAAGTTCCTCAGGAGGGAACTGCTGAAAATGGTGCTTGATTAGCTGCCTTCTGTGGAAATTGGTTCTGGGAGTGCAGCTTTTGAACATATTGCTACTGACAAGGCCCATAGTAGCTATGTTTTAAAGTGCATATTAATTTTTGAAGAAAGAAGTTTCGCATTCTGCAAATGTGGCCAGTCCTCATACAGAAAGGTCTTCTTTATGCTGCTTTTACTAGTTCATCTTTCACACAGTTCTGGAATGTTGTCTCAGTTTTCTGTTTAAAATAATACATATTCAAAAGCACGATAGAAGTGTTAGGCTAAATACCTATGCAAGTGTAAAACTGAAGAACTGCTAAATTTCCTTTCATCTCTGCAGAATGTAGTGTAACAATAAACTTAATTCACTTCGTGTTTAATTGTCAATTCAAATGTAAAAGTTGTGAAAGAATAAGCTGTGCTTGCTTTCATGAAGTAATCTTAGGGGCACTGCAAAGATACTTACGAAGTAAGAGACCACAGCTTGGGTGTATTGCTGCTTCATCCCCCAAAACAGTATCCTGTAAGAGTGGAAGGGGGAAGATTAAGTCGCTGTGGTAGAAACAAAGAATAAAACACAAATAAAATGGTGTTGATTATTAGACAAGACAGTTATATCTGGAAGAGAATGAGGGAAGTGTGTACAAGAGGAGCTAAACCTGTGGCTGCAGTTTCTCCAGCTAACTGCTCTGCTCTTGCTGTTGACCTTGTGCCTCATTTTGCTCCATCCTTTCCTAAGCCAAGTATTTGGGTTATGCAAATACGCAGTCAAAACAGATCTGTTACCCCTTTTTGCCTGCCTTCCTAATCACGATTAATTTCCTGACCTGATACTGCAGTTGGAAATCAGTGCAATGGAGGTGCAGTCCCTTCGGAGAACAGAACTGTGTCCTTCAGCAGCAATGGTGTTTCTGTAACACTGTGGCCTGACACCAAGTGAGGGGAGAAGCATTGTACAACTTCATAGAAATGAGCCATTTTGCTGTCTTCGCTTGGAGTTCCCTCTTTTCTCAATATATGAGCTCTTTAAAAATAACCAGCTGCAGACATCCATTCATGAAATGCAGCAAAAATTTGCTGGGCAGAGACACTGAGTCACATCTTTGTGATAGAACAACACTTGTGTCCATAGAAAGCTGTCAGTGCTGCAGTGACACCTCATTAGCTGAGGCTACTAAGCATTTCTAGTCTAACACATTGCTGTAGTTCTAAATTATGTCTCTCTTCTGAGCATAAATTTTCAGAGACTGATGAGAGTTACAATACTATGCCTAGTGTAGTCAGTGTAGATTGATTTGGCTTCAGAGAGAGGCATTTGCACGAACAAGTAGTATTGTTGGTACTGGGTAGTGGTGAGATCATTACAGGGAAAAGTGTGGCAAGGTAATAGGATCTTGGAGAAGGTTCAGCATGAGTCTTTTCCATGACCATGTTGAGGCTTTGTGGCGCAAGCTGGTTGTTCATACAGAATCATTTCCAAAAGACTGGAAAAAACTGTTAAGATCGCCAAGTCCAACTAGCAACCCAGCACCGTCACTGTGTTCACCACTAAACCATGTTATCAAGTGCCATATTCACAGGTTTATTGGACGCTCCCAGGAATGATGATTCCACCACTTCTGTGAGCAGACTGTTCCAATGCAACCCTTTTCATGAAGAAATTTTTCCTAGTATCTCATCTGGTCCAGCCTGAGGTCATTTCTTCTTGTCCCATCACTTGTTACATGTCAGAAAAGACTGACCCCCACCTCAATACAATCCCCTTTCAGGTAGTTGTAGACAGCAGTAAGGTCTCCCCTGAGCCTCCTTTTCTCCTGGCGAAACACCTCCAGCTCCCTCAGCTGCTCCTCACAGGTGTTGTGCTCCAGACACTTCACCAGCTTTGTTGCCCTTCTCTGGACATGCTGCAGTGATGTCTTTAGGCAGAATTCTCTATAGAATTCTCTGAATCTTTGAGCAGAATTCTGTGTCCCTTCCTTTGATCTCTGTTGCAGACGGAAGCTGATGGTATCATTCTCACCCTTAACCCTTGTTTTGAATGTGTTGCTTAATGCATAGGGAAAGCTTTTGTATTTTATGCCCTGCTTGGCAATTGTTTAAGCCGGAGCTGCAGATCACATCCTAATTAGCGCGCAACCTGGTGTTCTGTGTGTCCTGAAATGAACTTCACTTGAAACTGAGTAGAGGGCCCCACCCCAAATGGCTAACGGTGACCACCAGGGGTCTGAGTAACTTCATCCAGTGGGTGGCATCCCTGCTCAGGGCGGGGAGAGCTGGAACTAGATGATCCCTTCTAACCCAAACCATTCTTTGAGTCTACGAGTTCCCTTTCCTGTCTACGAGTTCCCTTTCCTGTCTTCTTTCCCATCTTCCCTACTTTTTTCCCCCTCACTTCTTCCCCGCCCCCTTTTTTCCCCTCTCCCTTCCCCCCATTCTCATTTTTTCTGCCTTTTCCCCTTTTTTTCCTTTTCCTCCTGTTTTTCATCTTTGTACCTCCTTTTCGTTTTTCCTTTCCTCCCCTTTTTTCTCCCTTTTCTTTCTCCCCCTCCCCC
>VWZG01010426.1:321703-356683 GCA_013396735.1 Grallaria varia | reverse complement strand
AGGCATGGAGACAGGCTGGCATCGCATCAGCATGCAGAAGAACCACCACATCTCCTTGGTCTGACTTCCCCAACTCGATGTTGACATAGCCCACAGGTGTTAGCTCATCTCTTCCTTGGTCTTGATGTTAACCTGTAAAAGCCCTGTCTCTTCTGAGCCTCCCCCTACCCACTCCTCCAAGGGTTTATAGATGTACAACCTGTGAAGAATGACTAGTGACCACATCTGGAGAAGAAGTATGGACACTAAGATTTTCCAGCAAGCTATCACTGGTCCCAACCCCCTGTCATCTAATCTCTGAGAAGGCAGGATTTTTCAGATCTTCCATGAGTAGTGCTGCTGTGTGGCTTACCTCACTTCTCAGAGCCAAGCTGAGTGGCTATGATTAAAGCAGGCATAGGAGCAAATGGAACTTTGCTGGAGCAGGACATAAATCTGCCACCCCAAACTGATTTTTATCTCCCACATCTCTGCAGTTTTTCTGACAATTTCCAGTGCCTGCATATAAACAAACTGAGAATATTTTTTCCAGCAACTGTGAGGCAGCTCTATGAGATATTTTGCCAAGAAAGAATTTCACTGAAAGCCCTGAGCAAACTGGACTATTAAGTACCTGGTTTGTCCTAATAAAGCTGGAACAAACTCTGCATGTAACAATGAATAAACACTACTGAGGAGAAACTGCAGGAAATGGAAATCTCTGAGAGAATCACAACACTTTCCTTCAGTGTATGCACCAGGAGGAATGTGGAGATGGGCTGAGAAAACACCATCACATTACAAGGGTGAATTAAGCTTCTTCGAGAAAGGTGTAAGCTGCAATTAACAGCTAAGTAAAACACACAAAGCACCTGATTTCTGTATCATGACTTGTTCCCTAGAAGCCAAACTGCATTCCCAGCTAATGACCTCATTGGTGTCATAATCCTGTCGCTGCTGGGGTCTTGGCATTACATCAGTTACCTTTTTTTTCACCCCTCTCCGTTAATGCCTCTCTCTGGCTTATCCCCATAATAAACCAAACTGCTTCAGCCTTACTTGCCTGCCTTTTGACTCCTCCTGCTCTCAGTGCCAGCTCATCCTTCTGCCTGTCCGCTCACTTGCAGTGTTGCTTTCCATCACTACTTGGAGTGCTGTCCCTCTGCTTGCCCTGTAGGCCCATCCTCTCCAGCTTCTGGGAAACTGATCTTGCTCATTTCTCTAACAAGTATCTAATAATCAGAAGTTGCTTTAAAATATTAATTTTCTTCTCAAAAACATTTTCTTTAGCTTCTTGGGAGGCTGTTTTAAAAAGAAGGGAAATACACTGT
The DNA here is from genome assembly GCA_013396735.1 of Grallaria varia. Classification (NCBI taxonomy): domain Eukaryota; kingdom Metazoa; phylum Chordata; class Aves; order Passeriformes; family Formicariidae; genus Grallaria; species Grallaria varia. Next base: position 355,373 of record VWZG01010426.1, on the reverse strand, counting down.
CCCCTCCTTGCTAACAGGGCAAGAAGCCATGGGCTATAACTGCAACAGGTAAGACTTGTTGGATGCTAGGAAAATGCACTCATGGGAGTTATAATGATGCACTGGAACAGAGAGCATTGGGTAATCTACAGCTATGTAGGCCTTAGTGAAGAGGACAGAACAACATGTCTGAAGTGATCTTACTTTGGACAGAAGAATAGAGCAGAAAGCTCAGTGGTTCCAGTTTCAGTTCTCTTATTGCTCCTTCAGGGATGCTCCTAAGGAATACCCTTCATTACCATGTAACGGTCATGCAGCTCTGTAGTTTATGGACCTTTCCTCTGCCTTTACCACTACTTAATCTCACGCACAGCTCAAAATGCTGTCTTGCACACATGCCATCAGATGTACCTCTTTCTATTTGAAGTAAAACTGTCGCGCTAAAGTCTGTGGGGTGAATAGAACCAATCAATCAATGACAAGGCAATAGAGGATGAAGGTGTGAGCAGTTTTCCAATCACAACTCTAAGAACCAGCTGGGACTTTAATAACAAGTTCTACCACATTCACTCCAGGTTAAAGGATTGATGCCTTCAAAATAGAGGGGCTTTTCCCCTCCTCCCCCTTTTGACAATTTGCATTCTTGGGGTAAAAATTCAGCTTACAGAGTGGATTAAAAAAATTCCAAACCAGGACTTGCTATTTTGCTAGTTTATCTTGAGAAATGTCACCTCACGCAGTCTCACCCTTAGCCAAATACTGACTCACCAACACGGGCCTAGCACTGGAAAAGGAGAGAGGGCATGCCAGATGATAGGTCAGCTCTACCTGCTGGAAGCTTGGAAAGGAGTGAGAGACATGCTTTTGAATCAGCGGGACCTGAGCAGTTGTGCTGGAGTGTGGTTAAAAGCCAGGATGCATGGGGGCTGTTTCACTCCTGCTTACTGCTGAGAGGTACAGCCACCTCTCCAGGAGGGGTTGTGTTCAAAACATGACTTGGAGCCCTATGATGCCACACCCACCTGAGGCTCCCAGCAGGTAACTGTTTGCTTTTCTCTGGAGAAGGGTTTGAGCCCAGAGAAGTGGTGTTCAAACACAGGCCTCTGCACAGTCCTGTACCTGGTAACTCTCCTCTGGCTCCACCTTGGTCCTGAGACAGCTTGGTCTCCCAGCATGGGCTGTGGGTACCCTCTGTTGTCTCCAAAGGAATCTCCCTTTCCTGTTTCTGACTTTTTCTTATACCAATGAGGACACTAATCCTTACCTGCCTCTGCTCAGCCCTTTGAGGTCCACAGGGAATGACCAAAGCAGGCCTAGCTAAATAAATAATGGCACACATTGCCCCTGCTCAAACAAAGCACTAGTGTGCTACAGGTCACTCTTGGAGACAACTCTTCCAGTATTCTCTATAAAAGTCCAGCCCTACAAGTGGAGACACAAATCATTATAACCTCTGTTTTCTGAGCGTGTTAAATGTGTTTTACTTTTGAATCTGAAACACACTATTCCAAGGTTTCTTTGAGCAGATGCTTTTCTCCTCCTGAGTCTGGGTCAAAGAACAGGGAGAAAATGAAGCTGCCACTGCCACCAGCTCACTGTACCCAGACCAGCTCTGTCATGAGACAAAGCCCAGCAACCTCCTCTTTGCCAGTGTTCCATACCTCCTAGAGATGCTACTGTTATTGACCTGTTGGTCCAGCTCACCCTCATCTCTTGAGTTTCTTCCCTTCCAATGTATTTTTGGGTTGTTTGTGAAGAATATGCCTGTTTGACAAGGTAACTGCCTTTTATGTCCCATAGATCCTGGCAGATGGAGCCAGACATCACGGTTCCTGTGAACATGCCTCAAGGCACCTCATGCAGAGGCAGCACAGCTGCAGTCTTTCCTCTATCTGGTGCTGCTGCTGCTGGAAGCAAACACTTTCTGGAACAAGCCCTGATATGAGGCAGCAAGTGCGTTAGACTTTATAGTAGAGGAACAACATGTTGGAGTTTCCCGCTGCATGAATGAAGCTGGCTGGGTCTGCGTCATCACCAAGGCACACTGGGAAGAAAGATGGACTCATCTAGTTTCCTTTGCATTTTATTTGTTCCTGCATGTGATCCTAAAAGCAGTAGGGAACAGAGGAACTGCATACCAGGACAGCAAGTGTTGGGAGGAGAGGAGATGGAGAAAGGCAGAGACTAGGAGAAGCCTTGCCTCCATGCACTTTCCCCTTTGCTCCACCACCCTTTGCGCTTGCAGCTAAAGCACTGCTGGGACACATGGGTGCTGGTGAGGTGCACAGAAAGATACTGTAAAGGGTTCTGGAAGCCAGTGGGACAGGAGAAATGAAGATAAATAATAATATTAAATAAATGTAAGTAGTGGCTAAATGAAAGTAGATAATGTTCACTATTGACATGTGTTTCTACTTTTCATTTTCCTCCCTAGATGCTAAACCAGGCACATTCCTGACTGCTATAAAAATATCATTGAAGACCTGGCCATTCTTATCCCCACCCGGGGTAGAAGAAAGCAAGAAGGGAATTGCTTTTCTGAGTGACAGTTTATTGGAAGCCATGTGTACACATTTGTGTTTGCATGTGTTGCCTATGCTTATGTGAAAGGTCTCATAAGAATAACCCTATAAGCTATCAGGAGTGAAAGGAGCTCTATGGTCTTTCTTTCTATTCCCAAAACATGCCTTGAAACCCAGCACTTAACCCCCGGCCAACTCTATCCCATGTGGAGGACACATTGTAAGGTGCATTGCCCAGGCCACTGGACCCTGCTTTCGTGATCGTTGCAGGGCTGGCATCCCATCCTATGCCTCGTTGCACTTCAAAGCACTGAAGTCTTCCTGAGCAATTTTTCTTCTCTCAGCCTGCAAAATCTCTCCTCAGCTGTGGTCATGGCAGCAGCAGCAACCAGAGTGTGGGAGGTGGCCACCTTCAGTGTCAGACTGGAAAGGCTTTCACACCTTAGGTTAGATCACTGCTTTCCGAGTTGATTTATGGACATAATTATTCATAAATGGAGGATTTTCAGGCAAACATATGGGTTTGTAATGGAGGAGACAAATACAGTCTTGCAATTCTGCTTTTCATAAGGCCATTTCTGCAGGGTTCTGGGACATGGTCCCATGATGGGGAGGTAAAACAAAGGTCAGCACAGGGTATGCATAAGCTCCTGTTTCCCTTGCATGGCCCCAACAGGGGCTGCAGATGTAGCTTCCCAGATGGCAGCAGATTCTGTCCTGTGTGTAACAGCAGCCCCAAGTTCCTGCCAAGTTTGGCCTAGCTGTGTGCCATTCACTTTAAATGCTCAGCCTTCCTTGGAGAGAGGAGAGGTCCTGCCTTGTGGTCTTTCATGGCATAACAATCAATGTCTCAGTAGTGCAGAAACAGAAGAACGTGGTCACTGCCGTGTTGAGAGATGTATCTGAGCAAAGTAGGAGCAGCAAAGGTGTTGTCTGTGCAAACCTCAGGCAAGACTTTCAGCCTCGCTGCTGTCTCTGAAGACATAGGTAGAACTGATGTCTCCGGGGTTCCTGGTGCAGTGAATGCCAGAGGCAGGTGCACCCAAGGAGAGGGAAATTGCCCTGAATTTTGCTCAGCTTTTCTTTTAAGTAATTAACACTCAGATATGATTCTTTGGGACATACCTCTTCTACTTCTGCCTAAAAGATTTCACTATTGCCCAAGAAGGAAATAAAAAGACATCTTACACTTTTTGCCTCTTGCCCAATTTTAAAAGTATTGTTAGAATGTTTTGTGGAAATCCTATCCTAGGGTAAAGATGATTACATGTAAATCATAAACTATTTCATAAGGGAAGGTATCTCCTATGAAAATGAATATATCTGGACTATTGATTTTGGTGAGATGACATGGTACAAGAACTCTAGTAAGCTTATAACTCTCCATGCCAGCCTTGCCTTTCCCCACCACTGAAGGGCTGGCTGTTCTGTCAGATGAAATTACTGTGAATACTCAGCTCTGCAATGTTCCAGACCTGTTTTGACTTAGTGTTAATTTTTCCATTCGTGGAGTTGGAAAGAGGGTAAATATATATGCGCGCGCGAGTGTGTGTGTGTTAAACCCATATACCATGTCAACTCTTAGGGAAAAAATACTTTATTCATTAAAACTAAGCCATGCAGATCTAATTCTGCTTCTAATAATAAAACACCTTGGTACTGAGGACAAACGATACAAATAAATTGTACAAGTTCTTCCTTTTCACAACTGTGAGCAAAGAAAATAGAAACCAAATGTGCTATACCAGAAAAAGGACAGACAAACACTTCAGCTGCCGTGTATGCTGCTCACCCAGGGCAATGCGCTCTACAAATCTTAGTATAAAATCGGGGTATTTTGTGTGAAAGACATACTTGCTGTAGCTAGAGCTATTTTTATAGTGGCTCCCGAATTGCAGTGTCAGTGCCAGACATTGTAAAAGGCTCGTAGAAGTTGTTCCACTGCACGTTACAAGTGATAGGTGAATGCTAATGAAGAGTGATTAGAAATGTTGATGTTTAAAAACGGCTTCATGTCCCCCAAAAGTTTAAGAAATGTTACTTTAAATAATATAGTACTTTGTTTCTTAAGCAGAACAGCTTTATTTGAATTTTGCTTATATAATCATTACTAAAAGTTCTCACTCAATGACTGCGTTTTGATGAATAAGGATATACAGGCTCAGATGATAAATTTCTCAGGTAACTTGTAGGGAAAATTACCAGCAATGCTCCTGTTTGCACACAGACCTTAATGTCCCCAAAGGAAAGAAAAGCAATAGACAAATTACACCTTAAGTTCAAGTCTCCAACTTAGTGTTAAAAGTCTCACAGAAGACGGGAAAAACCCAAAGAGCTGTGCCAAGCTCATTCCTCTCCCCCTCTCTTTCAGCCGAGGGACTGGGGACATCCTCTGGCCAGGGTGGGACAGGCTCTCCTCCTCTTTTTCTTCCTCCATTGTCCCGGTCCACAGCGCGGGGGGGACTGTGGCGGTCCCCGAGGGGAGGCTCGTGGGGTTGTTGCTGCGCGGTACAGCGCGGGAATCTCCCCGTCGAGGAGAGGAGGCAGATCCGCCTGACCGACAGCGAACCGGACAGTTTCTACTTCCTTCCAAAAGCTGCTTTCTCTTTATAGTTTGGATGTGATTTGTTCCCCACTTAGCCGAAATTCCCTTAGTTGTCGGAATGGAAATGATGTTCCAGGCTGCTCCAGCGATGACCGGCCCGGGCCCCCTCTACCCGTCTCCCCGCAGGGTAGCCCCGGACAGGCTCTGTCCCAACTCCAGCCCGAAGACACGGCCTCTCCCGCATACTGGGTCAAGCCGAAAAATAACACCCAGGAAAGGTCCCCGGTGCTCTGCAGTGCCGCGGGAGGCAGCCGGCTCCCAGCCTCTGCTGGGATGTAAAGCCAGGTGTGCAGAGCAACAACACGCTGAGAGCCGGGCCGGGCCGGGCCGAGAGAATGTGCTGCGGGGAAGTTTCTCCTCTCCTTAGACAGAGTCCGAGCTTGCGGACGAGATGGAAGGGGCAGGAGCTTTTCCCCAAAGGACAATGTCCCTCGGACCAGCCCTGCCTCCCCAGACGTCCCGCTCTCGGCTCGGAGCCCTGTCTACCTCTGTTCACTGCCCGGAGACCACCCGCGACTTTTCTGTTGCGCCTCTTGGTTCGCACTCGCTCCTCCTGCGCACTGCGGAGCCCCCGTGGAGCCCAGACGGGCGCGGAGCCGCAGGCGGCTGCGTAGGGTCCCTACAGCCGCTGGCGAAGACCAGAGGAGGGTCTGGCTACCTGTGTCCGTCATCGGGAGCCGGTCATCGGGGGGAGACAAATCCTGCCGGCAAGACACGTGGACCTTTTTCTTTTTTTTTTTTTTTTTCTTTTTTTTTTTTTTTTTTTAATGTTTTCTTTATTGTTTTTGATTTCTTCTCCCCCACCCCCCATTTTTTCCCAAAGGCAAAAGAGAACGAAAGAAACCAGATTTCAGTCTATAAAGAGGTAAGTAACAGTTCCGGAGAGAGTCCTCGGTAGAGCCGATGCCCTGGTGCCACTGGAAGGGACGGCGACGGCGGCGTGCCAGCCCGTAGATGGTCCGGGATGTTCGGCTCCACGTCCGCTCTTGTGGACCGACAGACACGGCAGGGCGCGCACCCCGACCGGGCAGCCGTCCGAGGTAAGGCAGCGTGCTCTCATTTCTCCTCCGCTTCCCAGACCGCTCCGTGCGCCCTGGGTTGCTCACGCCGTCGGTGGCCACCCGAAATCCGCCTTCCCCGGGGGAAGCTCCCCCGTAGGGCTCGCTGCCGTGCGGGTTGCTCAGGGAAGCGGGGCCCAGCTCGCCACCATCTCGGCGGCTCCCTGCGGCCTCCTCCGGCCCACAGCGAGCCTCTCCTTGTTACAGCTGAACATCTTCCATTTATTTTTCGGAGGACGCGAGTTTCGGACTGGAGGCACCGAGTTTCCCCGAAGGAAGGCGGGAGAGGGTCGGCACGGCACGGCACGGCGGCGGGAAGCCGGCGCCAGCCTCTCAGATCTTTCCCCGGTCCCATCCTCTTCCTCGTCCCGGGGCGTGAGGCTCACCGAGAGTCTTGCTGTCGTCTAGGGGCTAGGCTGGGGGCGAGCAGGTCCCTGGAGGCCCCCGAGGGCAGGTTCCCGGCGGGACACGACTGGAGATCCTCCTTGGTCTGGAGCTCCCCAGAGGACACCACGCAGTCTTGCTCGGGTTCATTGCTATTGCTCGCCCCTCGCTTTTTGTCTTCTTCCTTCTTCCACTTCATCCGCCGGTTCTGGAACCAGATCTTGATGTGTCTTTCGGTCAAGTTCAGCATGACAGCCAGCTCCACTCGCCTCGGCCTGGAGATGTACTTGTTGAAGAGAAACTCCTTCTCCAGCTCCAGCAGCTGTGCCCGCGTGTACGCCGTTCTCGTCCGCTTGTTCTCCTCCGGTTCCACTACATAGGACCCCCCTGGAAAGAACTGAGAGTCAGACTCGGCCCGTCTGGCCGCCCCCTCGGACTACGGGGACCCACATCCCGCACCCCTGCGCGGCGCGGGGGACACGCAGGAGGAAGCAAGTGGGGTGAGGGGAAGGCCTCGGGGACCTCTCTGGCTGGGCACAGTGAGGTGCTACTGGTGGCGGCAGTCACAACCGCTGTTATTTTGGTTTATAATAATTCATTACTTTTTGAAAATAATTTGGATGAGGTTTCCCGGGAAACGCCGTCCCTGGAGCAGGGGGAGACGTTCACGTGCTACCGTTTGCGTGTCACCGAAAGCTCCGAAGGGCTCACGAATGCAGGGCTACAATTGCTCAGAGTCGTGTTAAAAACAAAATAAAACAAAGAAACAAACAAAAAACCCACAAAAAAAAAAAAAAACGCAGAAAAAACCACGAACGAATCAAAGCAAAATGAAAAAAAATTGAAACCCTCAAAATACCCTCACCAAAACCAAACCCAAAAACTCCAAACAAACCAACGCACCAAAAAAACCCAAAACCCCGCTAAAGCAAAACAGTAATAATTGGTGGGCCTGCCGCGCCGGGAGCGGGACCGGGGCTGGGAGTGAGATCGCAGCTCCTCCGTTTTGCTATGTTGGTGAAACTTCGGGTTTCTTGTTCCCTTAAAAAGTGGCAGCAGCGCAATGGCCATTCCCTGCGTCGGCACTGGGGCGCGGGGGATACAGGCAGCCCATCTAGAGAGGCCGGAGATGGGCACTGAAACTCAGGGCCCCTCTTGCCAGCGCCAGAGACCAGCTGGGTACGTTTTGGGGTGTGGTATCATCTGTGGGGAACGGTGATTTAAACAGCCAGAATGATACAGTCATTTCGAGAGAGCTACACGGACTTTGCCGCCGCTCATCTTCCTATTCCCATGATTTTATATTTATACATACATTGTTTATAAGTATAAACCTATGTATATAAACTGTAAGCCTACAAATACAAACAGATATGTGTGTATGCATAAATATATATTAAAATCAATGTATATATGTATAAAAATATGTGTAAATCTAAATACACGTATAAACTCGTATGCGCGTGTTTGTATCTGAAAAAAAAAAAAAAGTTTCGTTACTATAAAATGAACTAGTGCTACCGGGAAGGCGGAACGCCCAGGGTCTGTCGGAGGCCGGGACCCGGGAGGTGACGGGCAAGTCCCTGGCCGGCGGAGCTCGAAGCCGGGCACGGAGAGTGGCACCGCGCCGGGCTCGGCCGCGGCCTCTCTGGGCGCCTTTCCCCGGCAATAACAACGCAGAGCTCCACAGCATCCATGGACGCCTAAATTCCAAGGGTTTCCATTAAAAACAAATCATCGGGCTATACAGTTTGCTACATATGCAGTACAAAATACGCCGGGGTTTGGCTCCGAGCACAGTGTTGCACCCGGCGCAGCGCAGGGGCCCCTTTAGCTCTGCTGGTGTGCTCGGACCGGGTAATGCGTGGCCCCTGTCTGCACCTCCCGGGAGAGCTGGGGAGAACAGGGAAGAGTTTTAGACTTCCACGAGGGAAATTTCTCTTCTTTGCTGGTTTTGACTTTCCTCGTGTTCAGGAGACAGTGGAAAAAAAAGGTGTCGATCCAAAGTTTGCTTTTTTTTTTTTTTTTTTTTTAATATATATATATTCCCGAAATTCATTCAATTCAAGGAAAACTATCTGATTTTTCTCTCTTCCCCTTCCCACCTCCTCCTTGGCACAACCTTCGCCGCCGTGTCCGCGGCACGGGACAGCAGGCTCTTCTACCCTTGCCGGTGGATGCACCTCCCTGGAGACTGGAGACTGCCGCCTGTCCTTCCCTCCCTCTCGGCCTGCCTCATGCACTTCCCAAAGTATTTCGTGGTGATTTTAATCCTTCGGTCCTTTTTTCAACTGTCTATTTGAACAAAGCCATTAATATAATATTTGCCGTATAGGCGTGACGGAGGCGCAGGACACGATAACATTGTGCGGGCAGAGACAGAAATATTGTTGGGCAGCGGAACTTTCTGCCTAGATAGAGTTTCTTCCCCTCACTGGCAGCTCTCTTTCGTTTGTGCATTGTTTTCCTTGCCTTGTTTTTTTCCCTAGGAAAGGTGCAGTTATGACTAAAACCTGCCATGAAGCAGGAAGGGGTGGGATAGTGGGGCCGGAAAGGGAGATGGGCTTTGCACAGAGGAAAGCCGAGAGGCAATGGAGAGGGGATCGGCTGCCCACGGGGCTCGGGGGCTGCTCCGCGACCGCATGGTGGGCGCAGGAACGCGGGGCAGCGGGGCTGTCCCCTGCCCGCCAGCCCTGCCTGCCGCTGTCCCTCTTGCTCCACCTCGCAGGTGTCTCCGCGCCCCCGGCCTCGCCCTCCGCGGACCTGGCCCTCGCGCGGAGCTCACCGCGCCCGCGGACGTGCCGTGCTCGGGAGGCGCTTGCACACCGTCCCAACTTGGCCACAATTAGTTAATTGGTGAAAAATAATTCGTTAATAATTGCTCAGGCGCAGGGAGCGGCTAGCCAGCCGGCGGGCACTTGGAGCGCCGGCTCCCTCCCCGGCGTTCAATCCTACGGTAGCAGCCCCAGAGAAGTGGGTTTTGAGGGGCTGGTGGGGGGAAAGCGACCCTCCAGGACCCCTCCACAATACATCCGAGCGGTGGGAGCAGGACCAGTGCAAGAGAGGGTTCCTGACCGTCGAGAGGGACAGAAATGGGGGGGCAGAGACAGGGGGAGGCGGCGGGGCTTACCGGTCCACTGTCCCTTCCAGGCGTGCGATTTGGTGGACTTCATCCATGCGAAAGGCACCTGCACTCGGGGCTCTTCTATAGCCCCCGTGTCAGCCCCGTCTGCGAAAGGCAGCGCGTCCTGGTGGGAAGGAGGAAGATGAGGGTGATGGTGGTGATGGTGATGAAGGTGGGAGACCCCGGCATCCTCAGTGATGGGGGGCACCTCGTAAGGTGAAATGTCTGGCGGGCTGCCTTGCTCGAGAGCCCCTAAGGCGCTGGAATAAGGAGTCTGTTGCTGCCTGCCCATGTACAGGCAGGCGGGGGGACTGGGGTTGTAGTCCTGCGCCTGGGCTCTCTGAAACGCACACGACTCCTTGTAGAGCTGCGCCGAGGCGTAATACTGCTCCTCGGTGTTCATGGCGAGCGGGGTCAGGGGGTGTCGCAGCTTAGGGACACATAGGGCTGCTCCCGCTCCCGGAGCCCGGGATGCCTCTTTGACAGCTGGCGGCCCCGCCGGGCCCCACCGCCCTGCCCGGTTCCCGCCGCCTCCCCATAGGCGCCTCTCCCCCACGTGAGCCCTCCCGCAGCCCTCCGGGGCGGGGCGCAGACCGTAAGAGGCCACCTGGAGTGGCCCCGGTCCCGTAACTCCCGTCTCCTCAGTCGGGCCGCCCCCAGAGCCCCCTACCCTTCTGCCAGGTGCCGCTCCCTGCTTTGCGCTGAGGAGCCCCGACGCGGGGGGCTTGCGGGGCTGGGTGGGGGGTCAGGACATTACCCCGACACGCGGGGCGCTCCGAGAGGGATGGTACCTTAACACACCTTTTCCCTCTCCCCCTCGCTTGCCCAGGAGCGGCTCATCTTCCAACACGCCCCGGGCACGGAGGGGAAATCCCTCCGAGCGCCGGATACTTTCGGCTCCATGCGGGGTTTGGCATCAGGGCACTTTGGGCTGCGGGGGCATCTCGGCTAAGGATGCGGGTGTCCGAGGACGGGCAGGGTGCGCCGAGGGGGCGCTCCCTCCGGGAGATCAGTGTGCCGGAGCCCTGGGCGAAGGCCAGAACCGGCTTTTTGTCCGCTCACCCCTGCCTGGGGTGATGCGGCCGCTGGGGACCACAATGCTATCACCAGAGCGAGCGATAGGCAGCGGATTGTTTGCCCAAGGGGTAAATTTGGGAGCCTTCCCCGCGGCTTGGGCTGCAATGTGTTGACCCTCGGAGATAATCTGCTCCGAGCTGGTGCCAGTTGACTTGGTGACGAGGCTATGAGGAGGCGGAGAGCTACCGAAAGGGACAAAGATCATTTCCCTGCCTCCCTGCACTCGGCCCGGCCGCCGCTCTCTCCGGCTCGGGCGCAGGCACGTTTCCTTTCTGCCCTGCCCGCCTTCTCTCACCGCCGCTTCCCCCAACACCGGAGCTCCGAAGCCGCCGTCGGGGCGCGCATCAGCGGTTCCATGTGGGGCGGATGCGGTCGGCTCGGCTTGCTTTGGCTTAACTCGGTTCGGCTCGGCTCGGCCAGTGGCGATGAATCCCCTGAGCAGAGTCCTGGTACTTCGGTCCTGCTCCCGGTTTCGTGGGATCATAAACCCGCCCAGTCCATTACACTTAAAATGAGTTTCCGCTCTGAACTCACGCGGGTCCTCCGTCTCTTAGAAAGCGCACTGAGCCTTTGATTCAATATTGAGCCATTAAGCGATTGCTTTCCCAAGCCATTTAACAGCAGCTCTTATGGATAAATAAACAAAAAAGGCTGTAAACCAATTATAGTGCGGATAGTGAAAAAGTATTTTATTAGCGGGAATTACCGATAGACATCGCTGCTGCTTGGGCTCCAGGCGCCCGACACCCGCCGCCTCCATCCCCTGGCATGCCGGGCAGGAGACGTGTCCCCCACGGGGCCCGCAGACAGTGTGCGGCCAGAGGGGCTACGCATCTCCCTTAGTGGTGGTTTCCCCCCGCCAGCTCAACGCGCCCAAGCCCGCGATGCCTCCGCTTAGGTCTTTTGCAGTGTCCTTTGATCTGGAGATGTCTTGTGCCCCGATCTCAGCCCAGCCACCCCCGACCCCTTCCCCAGAGATCTGCTCCCGAGAGCACTTGCTGCTCTGGGCTTTCCACGGGAAACCGGCCCGGACAAACAAACGCGAGGCCATAAAACCCAGAGCAAATTGATTCATCTCCAGGGAGGACCATTACCCGGTGTCCTAATGCAGTCCTCTGTATATAACGAACGTTTCTAAACAGAGCAAACACTTCCCCCTCCAAAGCAAATGAATTTCGTATAATTTAGAGCTAATTCTCTTTCATTCTGCCTGCGTGAGCAGCCGATAAGGACACGCTTTGCCGTTCTAACAACAAGGTGTCGAGCTGCAGTGCAGGAAAAGGGCCCCGCTGGGTATCCCGGCACTGGGGATGCCGGCCAGGCACTGGGGGTGGTGGTGTCCGGCAGCCGGGGGTCCACGGGGTGGGAGCCCGAGCCCAAGGATCTCGGCTGCCTGCCTCCTTCTCCGACTCCGACTCCTCATCCCGGGATACAATCAATGATATTTGGCTTAAGAGTCCCTTCACAGCCGTGGGCTCCCAGGAGAAGCTTCTGAGCTGTTAGTGGGTCTTACCCGAGTATCCACTCGCTGTGGAAAATGGGTGATGGAGGAGGCAGATGAGAGCGACGGGAATGGCCCATGGCCTTGCTTGCCCCAGAACCACACTTCCCGAGTGCTGTTAATGTTACAGTCCTCAGGTGATTTTTTCACATTTTAAGTCTCCTCTGAAACCTTTTTTCCTCATATTCAACTGAAACTTCCCATGTTTCTGTTTGTGACTGTTGCCTCTTGTCTTGTTGCTGGTCACCACTGAAAAAGTCTGGCCCCATTTCGTATGCATAAATAAAAATTCTTATAGTAAGCTTGCTATTCCGAGAGATTAAACGAAAATGAATGTATGGTTCTGTACTGGTAATTGAATGATGGTGGTGACAGCAGCAATGTTAAGTATCACAGCAGGCTGTGATTAACCTCACCACAAGCACAGGAATTCAGATATTCGAGCACCAGTAGCAGATGTTTCAGGTACTCAGCTCTTGCCGTCTTACAGTAAGATCACATAGTAACTGCACTGCAATATTTGAATTACCATATTAGATACAAATATGTTTTAAGGACTTGTTAAGATCTGATCACGTTCCTCTAGCCTTGTGTTTGCCTGACAGAGAACAAGTAATCTATTTGGTTAAGTCTTATTCTGTATTACATGAAGCCTAAAACTTTGCAATATAAAAAATCTGTCTGAATGGCCAGGGGTTTGCCAAGCAAAGTCACTTACCTAATGTCATATCTATGTGGTTTTCAAATGTATGCCAACGTATACAACATGCCTATTGAAATTCAAGGGCATTTGCAACGTCCTCACATTTAAATGGTTACTATAGGGGCTTAATGTGAGTCACTGTATTTTCGAAGTCTTGTCTACTTCTTCCCCGATAGTGTCTGACAGACGTCACTGCAGCCTGCTGAGATCAGTGAAATGTAAAACCACCTGGATGTAGTATAACTTTTGTTCCCCTAGAAAAAGTGCCAGGAGCATTTTGTTTGCCTTTCATCACAAATAATTTGTGAACCCCTACTCAATTATCTCCTTTTCCTGTTATGATCGATGATAGTTTCATCATTCCTTCCACCACCCTGACTGTCTAATGAGAGTATAAAATAATGAGTATAGTTCAGTTACATTTCTCTAAAGTTACCTGTTTTGATTTTCTATATCTGTAGTATTTAACGACTCCTCAGTGCTCAACACCTTTTCTAGAATCCACATTTAGACAGAAAAGAAGTACTGAAGGTGAGGGAAACGTATTCACAATAATCTCTCTTTCGCTCTCATCCGTGCTCAAAGCAGCATGGGAAAACTGTATCCATGACAAGGGACTGAAGTGGGAGAAGAAGTTGACTGGGAAACAGAGCTTTCCCAGGGATTGATTTTTAACCCCCCACCATGGCTGTATCTAGCAGAAAGGTAACCTTTCACAAAGCTGGTTAATAATCAATAACCATGTGAAAACAAATCTGTCTTTCCCTCTCGGCACTAACGATAAAAATGAGAGCACAAACTATTCCACCTGCCCTAAAGTATGACTGCTTCATCAGTTGGGGGTTTTTTTTGGCAAGAAGTTTTTTAGGTCTCCAAGTGAGTCAGCATAGGCACACAGCAGCTTCAGTTTGCTCTTCCCACTATGCATCAGCTTCTTCATACTGCAGGTGTGGGCCACAGCTTAAACTGCAGGAAGACATGATTACATAAGCCATTTTGAATAAGACATTGTCCAGGAAATATATCGGGAAGTTTAATTTTTTTTTTCATCTTCCCCAGTACTAATGATTTAGTTTTCTGTTGGGGGTATTCCTTATCACCAGGGAAGCACAATTTCATTGTCTTGTACAAAGAGTTGAGGAATTACTTTTGCATGCTGTGAACCTTTCCAGTGAAAACACAGCTGTTTCATGTTGTCAGCCCCACACAACTTTCTATTTTCTACTTAATGTTTATTATACCAGATAGGAGTAGAAAAAAAATAATCAATATATATGCGCGCGCGCGCACACACACACACACATACACACATATATATTTATTCAGATAGTCACAGCTAGAGGAATTCCAGGTTGAATCATAACCCTGAAAGAACTCCTCCTCACATCCCTGCTTGATTTTTCCCTTGCACTCCAGGATCTTTGAGGCATGCCAGGTTTGGGGCTCAGACAGAACCTGGCCACGCAGGTGGCACCTGTCAGTTCTCACAAGAGTCCTCCCCTCTTGTTTGTCCTTTGTAACTTTGCCAGACTTCAACTATTTGAGCTGCATTTTTCCATTCTGTATGTCTGGCTCTTACCAAACAAGTGGTGAAACTTTCCTGAAAATTGTTTATACCAAAATGAAAACGAAGCTGGGAAACTGACCCACGGCTGCTGGCTGTGTGGGGAGGGTGTGGAGTCGATGCCTCCTGTGTGAGTCTCTGCAAACAAGACTGACCATGTATGTCTGATTCCAAAGCAGAGTAGAGGACTGGAATAGTGGACACCTGGACTCAACTATCTTACAGAATTTTCCTGCTCTGTGTTCTTAGCTGCTGTGTTTCTTTACTGGATTTAAGTATGTTAGAAGCACTGCTGAGATGTACCTCAGCAATGTGCCTCCAGACCAACCTCTCTGCGCGAAGCTGCCTACATTTAGTAAAACTTTAAACTGCTGCACATCACACGGGTTCCACAGTCACATCTTAAAACTTTGCAGCTAAATTCTTTACAATTTATTTACAACAGTGAGCAGATCCCTGTGCTGGACCTCAGGACTAGATGTGAGCTCACTGCATGGCAGTTGTGATATTGAACCAAGCAGCTGAAAAGTTGGGAGATATTCCTCATACTCCATCCTCCGGCCCTGGGCTTGGAATAAGAAGGTGATTTATGCAAAAGACAAGTAAGATGCTCACACTTCAGAGGAAAACATTTTAAGGTCTAAGTTTGGGCATGCTCCCAGCTCAGCCCTGGGTGAGACCCAAGAGTCTTTTCCCACTCCCCTATCCCTGCCTTCAGGGAAAAACATGAGTATAGAAATCAGGAGAGAAGAAGGGTGTGCTCTCACCAGCTCTCTGCCCAGCTGGGAAGTAGGACCTGGGCTGAGCTGCTGGGTGTTCCAGTAAGTCTGACCAAATAGTGTAACCTTGATGAATCACTTGGGTTAAATTTTCCAGAAAGATTTTTCAGCTGCAAAGACCTTGCTTTTCTGGGTGACTGGTCTGAAGCTGCTTGAGGTACTCCCAAGAGAAGGAGAACCTTTTGGGGAGTCTGGTTGTGAACACCCAAAGCCACAAGAACTGGGCTTTGGAAGCATCTTGACCACCTCCAGTGCTGTCACTCAGGCTTTTTCTTAGCTGATGGGTCCAGTAACACTTCTGAGCACTTCTAACCTTGTTACACTTGACCTAACATGGACTTCAGAAGGTATTTATATGGTCGTGCATTGATTGAAATCCATCCGAAAATCAAGGCACCAGATTTCATTCTTCCCTCTATAACTGTTACCACATCAGCTCTGGAGGTGCTATGAATCTTTCAGATTCCATTGAGGAAAGTGTTAGGAAGAAGTCTAGAAGGAAATCCACCCTTCTGTCCTCTGAACATGGATGCTAAAAAGTCAGCAGTGAGTAAGTCTTGAACTCATGATCCTTGAATGGCTAAGGATAACAAGTGCAGAATCCTTTTAATGTCTTTAACATTCTGTAGATAAGAGTCCTGGAAAGGAACAAAAGGAGGGCAGCAGACAAAATACCATGTCACAGAGTATGTAGATGTGATATCAATTGAAGCTTTTCAGTCAGCTTCCTTGATTGTAATTCCTCACCTGAGTAATACACTGCTGTAAGTGTAGTTTTTATCTGTTTATCCAACAAGGGAAGAGAAACATATCTACATACTACGTGTTCATTCAGTCATTAACACAGGTTGAATTATAAGTATCTAAATAATTATAGATATTTTTAAACTGAGAAACACCCACCTTAAGAAAACTTCTTAGGACCTCTCATGTTTTAAAAAATGAAAGAAAAGAAACTAGAATTTTCTCACAGATAATTCACCAACACAAAAGTAAGCTGAACCAATTAAATAATATGGATTGCTCACTCGTTCAGCAGCAATGACCACTGTTTTCCTTTGTATATATAATAATCTAAATATTTACTGTACAGTCACTGCTTAGCTTTGCTTATTTATGTATCATTTACTGTTTTAAGTTCAGTTTAGACATATTAAAGATCTATGTAATTTTGAATATTTCTGCTTATCTGCAAAACTCCTCTGCTGGCCTTTCTTGCCCCTTGCCTTGGATTCCCCCACTTTCTCTTTCATTTGCTTTCTCTTTCACTTTCTCTTTCTCTATCCTAATCTTCTTAATTATATTTCCATCCAGTATTTCCCAGTCCCTTGATTATAGATTTATTTCCTTATTTTGTATACTATTTCTGCCCAGGATTTATATATTTATTTCTGCATAAGATTTGCAAGTCCAGCTCAAGTCCAAAAAGCTGTGATTTTTAAATCCTCAGTTACATAGGAGACTAGAAAAAAAAAAATCAATCTTTATGAAGTGATGATGAACTGTACACTATACACTGGCTATAGATTTGCACATTTAAATGAAAGCTTGGCTAGGTTTTTATTCACTGAACGATGCTTGTAGGTTTTATTGCTCCTTACCTGCACACTGGAAAACACATTGTCAAAGCATGAAATGATTTTATGTACTTGAACAGCACCTGATTTAATGCATCAGCTGACAAGGACAAAGACATTGATTAAATGTCCTGCCTCAGGTGTCCAGAAGGCTGGAAAAGGTTGTCCCCTCAAACTAGCCACTGAAACTTCACCCAGTAATCATTAACTCAGTATTTGGTCCAAGCTTTAGGAATAACAGGAGGCTTTAAAAAGTGGCAGTCAGAAAACACTCAGTGTGTTTATGGAGACAATTTTGTCTTGTTCATTGTGGGAGAGTCAAGTGATAAGAGTCTCTCTCGATTGGTAAGAAATGGACTGGGGATTTGATCCTTGGAAGGGCACCTCTGGGCTTGGCTCTTAGCACAGGTGGAGAGCCTGAAGGTGCATGGTGAGGGCAGAGTGCTTGCAGTGGGATTGCAAGACAGGCCTTACTCTCTGTTCATTTGAATTTGTAAAGGCTTTGGGCTGGCCTACGCTGACTCTGGGCAAAGGTGGTACTTGCACCAAGGAACAGATGAACGCTTGAGACAGCAGTGAGAGGCTGCACTGGGTTTTAAATCTGGGTTTTAAAATGCCGCTTGGTGGGCTTCAACAAAGCAACACCTAGCCACTGGGTTTTTAGCCAGGCCTGACCGCTAGATCTTTTGCTTTGATGCTGTTGTCCTGTATTGCATCTACAACAGTTCTTCACAGTCAATAAAATCCACATGATATCAGAGAAACCTTGGCAAGAGTCATTTCATCGCAGCAACTGAAGAAAGTGAGACGTCACTTTGTAGGAAAGAAGCTTTTAGAAACCCCACAGCCATCTGAGTCATGTTGTCCCAAGACCAGCCCAATCTAGGAGCCTATCTCCTCTTGGAGTAATGTGCACTCCAAACACCCAGCACAGCACATGGCGGGCAGAGGCTCAGAGGAAGGAAAGCACCTGTTCCAAGAATTAAATCCAGTGAGACACCAGGTCTCCCATTTTTGTCTCATGTCTTACTCCTGCACCCTGTTGTGGTTAGGAAACCTCCAATTGAATAAATGAGTGCTACTGTTGCCAAAACCAGCCTCTTAACCTAAATGATCCTCTTGTGAACCTCAAATGAAATCAACTATCTAGTGTGCAGGTCATTTGTGCAGCAGCACTGTTAATATTGTTGTCTAATTTATGGAGCAGCCAGATTCTGGGTAACAGTGCAAGAGTGTGTAAGAAGGCAATGAGTGTTCTATTTCTTATGCACACTGGAGCAGAAAACTGTATATAAAGGAAGTTCTTCTGGCAAGTGCAGCATGTTAAAAAGCTTTCACCTAAAATTATATATCCTGACAAACAATATAAAAAAGTAGATTGCCCAATAAACAAATAATGTATCAGCCATTTATACAAAATCATACTACTTAGACTCTTCAAGCTTGAAATTACCATGTATTTTTTTCCCATTAAAATGTTATGGTCTATGTATAAATTGTTTTAAATTCAGATTTGATATCAGTGTGTTTTCAAAGCCTAGATAGATTTAATACTTTTCCCAAGCTCTGGATGGATATGGAATCAGCTCCAAGTATTTGGTCTAGTGAAAGGTGTCTCTGCCCATGATAGGGTGGTTGTAACTAGATGATTTTTAAGGTCCTCCCACCCCAAACCATTTTATGATTCTATGATTTCCTTCCCATCTGGAGCCAGGATACATGGGGCAGCAGCCACCGGTCCTTTGGTGCCCTTGAAGGAGCCAAGCAGGAGCAATGGAAGGGATGGTGAAGGAAACAGTCTCTTCTGGAGGTGAGGGCACACTGCAAACACACTCTGTGCCCTTCCTTGTGATTTCACCCAAGCTCCCCATGTCTTTTCTACTGAGTAAGATTTAGACACTCCATGAGACAAAGGGGAAGAGGGGCCCAAATTACAATTCAGCAAAGCAAATATTCCCATTCTCCCTCCTGTCATCCAGTGGCTTGCACATGCGCCATATGCTGCTTCCCACTTCTACCACCCCTCTCAAATCAGACCCAGGCACAGGTGTCTTTGCCTCCATACCCCTGCCTTGCCTGTTTGCTTCCTGAGGGCTGCACTTGTACCAGTGTACAGCTGTAAATGTTTTAATTCCCCCTCAGCAGGAGCAGCAAAGCTGGGCTCTCGGAGGCTCTGGCTGCAGACCACAAAGCAGCATGTTTTTTCCATAAGGTTTTCCCCTTGACCAGCCAGCCAGCCAAGCCCTGAAACACCACCTGAGCAGTGCTCACGAAAGGCAAAGGGCCTCTGCTAATCACTGACTCAAGAGGAGCACCGCGAGCAGATGGGTGCAATGTGTCTAACATATACGTCTTGACCTGCCACAAAGGGAACAGCTATCTGAGGCTTAAATGTCTGCAGTTAAGTGAGCAAAATCCTGCCTATGTGTCTTGTTGTTTTAACTTGACACTGCCTGCTAATGAAGACGCACGAGCAACACAATTGTGAGATAAGGAAGAGGTGGAAAGCTGTGCCCAGAGCCCTGAATTAATTTCTAAACACTGCCACTGTCGCAGCAATGGCCTAATATAAACATGATACCAGGAGCAAGATGCGTATTCTCCTGTTTCTTGCCCTGCACACCTGGGTGAGGTACGAATGTGGATGTATCAGGTTTCTCTCCTGTCCATCACTTGCTTACTTTCCATCCCACAGACACTTCGGATTGTGTCTGGAGCCTGAACCATGCCGGACACTTAGCACAGTCTCAGGGGAACCAAGCAGAACTCCTGCCTGATCCTTACAGAGGTCATGCCATGCCCAGCCAGCCAGCAGAAGCCTCTTTGCCACTGGGAGACAGCATCCTTCTGGTATCCACTGGCCACATCTCCTACCATCTTGCCACCAGCAGATATTCAGCTCCCACTAAAGGTCTGTTTGTCCGCTGCACGGTGGTTAGGGTAGCACTCTCATGTGTTCAGCTGTGGGGATGGCTTATTTGCCACAAGTATCCCTTATGATCCACTGAGTCTTGGAGGAGGATCACTCCCTCAGGGGATAGGTTTGCATGCTACAGGAAATGTCTGTAGCCCCTTCTGTGATAGCCAGCTGGGGTTTCAGACCCTCACTTAGGTCACTGCCCCTGAGTAAATCACTCTGTTCATTACATGGTAAACATCCCTGTCCTCAGAGCTCACAGCTAATATCACACTGGGTGGCTATTGATCTGGGGCAACCCGGGACAGCCAGCTGATAGCAACTTCTCAACTACCTTGACTTCTATCACCATTTGTGTAGGAAACTCTTCCCATGTTCCAGGATGCAATTCCCTGACTGCACTAGCTATCTAGCACCCAAATATCTTCCTACAGCTAGGCAATTCACTGAAACCACAATGTGCAGAGGGTGTCTCTACTATGCCAACAGTAAACTCTCTCTGGGAGTGCTGCTGCCTTATGGGGTGACAGAAATCTGGGATGACATGCCTTGTGCCTCCACCTAGACCTACAACACTTAGCCACCAGTCACTGTATGTCTCAAAGCACAGGCTCACCCATGTGGCCCTGTCAGGAGAGGGTGTATGTGAGCAACATGCAGCCCTAAGAGTGTTTCAACTAAAGAAGAAAGCACTTCTGTCCACAGGGCTGGGGAAAGCAGGGCAGTTTCTTGCCTCAGGAAACAACACAGAAGTTCACTGGTCATCTGAAGTGAGTCCGATCCCCAAGGAACCCGTCTTCCTCCCAAAGACCACACACCCATCCCAAAGACCTTTCCCCCAGTCTTGGCTTGTGCAGTATCATTGTGGCTAGGCACAGAGGAGAAGGTGTCCTTACACAGACTTCACTGCAGCTTCTCTATGTGGACATGGAAAACACTGGCTGACATGTACAAGGACCAGGGACAAGTACATTCTGCAGTGAAATGATGTCCTTGGAGGAAGTTGATGCATCAGCCTTTGCTTCTAGACTTTCTTGAAGCGAGTTTTTTCCTTTTTAGATGTCCTTTCCTTTCCTTTCCTTTCCTTTCCTTTCCTTTCCTTTCCTTTCCTTTCCTTTCCTTTCCTTTCCTTTCATCAGGACCCTGCTGTGATTGGCCACGTCAGGTCCTGTTCTTCTTGCCTCTGGGATGCACTGTGCAAGTAGGTGGCCATCTCAGACACTGATTTATTTTTTTTTGCCACAAGTCTTGGCAGATTCAGTTTTGCCGACTATCAAGGATTTTTTCCTTTCCTGTATCCAAATACAAGTCTTGCAAGTTGCTTTCAACTGTAATCAATGTTTACAGGTGTGATTTGTGAAGTGTTTGTGAGTACAGAAGAACAAAGACTGTACCTGGATGCATGAATTCTATGTCACTTTTAAAAAAGAGTTTATAATGTTGGAAAGTTAGGAGGTTAGGGCTGCAACTGATGAGTAGATCAGAAATGTCAGTTCAGGTTGTTAGGATGAGCACTCCAGGGCTGCCTGAGCTGCAGCTGTCACTGATGGGGACAGAAGCTGTGACTAAGTAGGGGCCTGTTTGAAGATGACAGGAAAGTCATATTCTGGAGGTATTGTAGAAAAACAGTTTATAAAACATTCAGTGACAGTAGGGAGATAAAAACCTCAAAACAGGGGGAGGTTTTTTTGTTATTTTACCTATAAATGAAGAACAAGGGGGGAGGGGAGGAAGAGGTATGGCTGACCAAGACTCTTTTCTGAGACACAAAAAACCACATGCCACTAGAGCAAGGATGGAGATAAACCACTTTCCAGGTAAGTGGGACTTCTGACTTGAAACTCCTGCTGTCTGAGGAAGCTCAGGCCCTGGTTCATGGCCAGTGCCCTCCCTGTTGCACAGTTGTTTCAGCCACAGAATTAATTTAGCGTGGCATTCATCTGACCTAACTGCAGGTCTCCCCTGGACAAGCAGTCTAGTGAAGAAGGATCTCAGTGCAGTCAAAGAAGTTCCCATGCCAGTGAAAGTGTCCTGAGACATCCCTAGGTGGTTATCCTGCTCATCTCCTCTTCACTAGGCATTCCCTGGATGCTGCTGGGTAGTGGATACCCAGGAGGATGGATCTTCAGCCTGATCTGTGCAACTGTTTCTACATCCTCATGTTCCTCAGTATTTCCACTATGTGCTTCTGCATCTAAGCTAGTTGTGCTGACCCACTTTGAAAGCAGTAGACAGGGACATTGGGTTTCCATTGTCTCCCGGTCAAGCCAGTGTCTCAAACAGGACAGACAAACATGTGCTAGGAGGTGATGTCACCACTGACATTAAGGAGAGATAAGAGTGACCAGCAGAGCCAGAAGCATCTGCTGCAGTGAGAGGCAAAAGAGCTGGGTCTCATCCACCCACTATCAGTCTAACCAGAATGCATTATTTAAGTACCCGGGCTGGTCCACACTTAGAGGTGGAGACAATTCCACATCCCTGTGCAGGATGCAGCTTCTCTCCAGGAAGGCATGCAGGCAGTAGGTTGTGCAAGCCTGTTCCCACACACAAAGCCCTGAGAAGTGCACTTGCTAACTCTTCCTCAGGTATGGGCAACACCTCTTTTCCATGTACAGAAACAGGTTTATCCTAAGGTGACATGAGGTAGGAGCAGGGTAAATGGATAGACCTGCACTAGACATGAATTAGGGCAGCTTCTTGAAAATAGACAAATAGAATATTCCAAGCAGAAACAAAATATTTTCCTGTTATTTCTTTGCACTCCTTTATCCCTTTCTTTCTCATCTGTCAGTCTGGAAAACTCTGTGACCATCATTTCAGTTTAGGGATCTGGAGCCTCAAGGCTTTCTGTACACAGTCATGATTCAGGCTGGCTGATTATTAACCAAAAGAGCTGTGAAGAATAAAAATGCTTGTTGGCTTATTAGCACTGTTTATATTGCCAGATGCTGACAGACAGGCAAATTATGTACCGTCAGCAGTTTTTCAGTTAGAGACATTCAAAGAGAGCCATTTCAACAGGTGAAAATAAACAAACTGTTACAATACAAGATTGGAGACTTCTCCAATAGAGCTGAAGTCCTAGATCACCCCATTTCAGGAGAGTCTTTCCAGGTACACTTCTGCAGATCTCACAAACTTGATAGACCAGCTGCAGATCAGTATTTTGAATTAATAACAGCTGGTAAGGTGATAAAATCAGACAGTAGCCCTAAGCACAAAATTTGAAGGTAGTTACTCTTTAAAAAAATTTTTATTTTAATAAAAAAGTAACATTCAAATTCTTGGGGTTTCAATCAAGAAGCATTTGGTTCAGGACTCTGATTTTACAGCAAAAACTGAAACCATCTACTGGAAGAGGAATTATATTTCCAGAAATAAAGAGATAAACACGTTCTCAAAGATTTATTTAACCAGAACACCATTTTCAATTGAAAACCAATTTTGTCAGAGCATTTTGTACAAGTTTTTATGAGCAGGTCATAGTGATCAACCCCATCTTTTAGTAGTGTGAGTTGCCTTACATCACACTCAGACCCCACTGGCACCATTCTGAACAATAATATCAGTAACTTACACTTATCAGTGCAAAGCAGTAATTTTGCTTTGAAACTTTGGAGGAAGGAGACAACTAACTCAAAAATTTAGATGTCAGAAGTCTTCTTTCTCTAGTCATGACAAAAGACATCTTTTGTAACTTTCTGCTCTCCAGTGTTGCATCCAACAGTTACCTGCAGATGGTACTTTGAGACAGAAGGACAATATGTAGATTTAAATTTTTCCTTTTGTCTGGGTTTGTCTGAGGATCAGGAATTCTGATCCTTGTTCATATGACTTAAGTCCTGTCAGGACCTGTGGATCCACAGAGATAGGAGCCCATGCTGGAGCAGATTTGCTGGAAGGACTTGTGATTTTGCAGGGGACCCACCCTGGAGCAGGCTGTATCCCATGGGAGGGATCCGTGCTGGGGCAGTTCATGAAGAACTGCAGTCTTGGGAAAGACTCATGCAGGACTGTCTCCTGTGGGAGAGACCCCATGCTGGAGCAGAAGAAGTGTGTAAGGAGTCCTCTCCCTGAAGAGAAAGGGGCAGTGGAGACAACGTGTGATGAACTTACCACAGGTCCATTCCCCATAGCCCTGTGACCTAGGGGTAGGAGGGAGAGAAAATTGGGAGTAAAGCAAAGCCCAGGAAGGAGCTCCCAGTCCTCATCATCGTCCTTGCTTAGTGACTGCTTCTAACTGTGCATCCCAGGAGTTTTACATATCTGAGCTCACAGAGACTGAAAGGAGACACTGCTTTGCTTGACCACCCATGGCTCTTCAGTGCTGTGCACATGGGTACATTGACCTAGAGAGCTGTCTCAGAGGAACTTTGTAGTTTAGAGCAGTGAAACCATCAGGCTGTTGGTTATTCTCACTGTGCCTGATGCAGAAAACAACCCTAGGAGTCCATCAAAATTTGCAGATGCTGCTCCTCTAAATGTTCAAAGCATGACAACACAGTGATCATGACAGGGGCACAACAACACATATTAAGCAAGAACTTCTTGGTCCTGAAATTTGGCAATGGAGAAACGATGTGCGATTTGTTCCTGGGTTCCAATGAAATTTTCCCAGTAAAGTCCGGAATGTCTAACAGGGATTTGTCCCTTTCTTTCATGCGTGGAATAGGTTTACCCTTTGCACAACATCACCAGAAAAAACTACACATGGATATTTTGTTAAATTAATTACAAGGCTGTTCCAGAGGGCAAAGATGCACTCTCAAGCCTGATCACTGTGCTCTGGAGGAGTTTTTGGTGGAGATTAGCATGGTCTGTCTACTGGATGAACCTTTTGCACACTCAGCACCTTCCAGGCTCCCAGGACTTTGACTTCAATTGTGCCCTTGCAAGCCCTGGGAAGTGGACAGCCCTTCAGAGAGAAAATCTCTCTGAGCAAGATCAGGACAACACTTGAGAATACAAAATGAGTTGCACAAGATTCAGTTGCCTGGATATAGGTATTGTGTGGGCTACTTAGGAATATCCTGTCTGGTCTCCAGCTGCAGCTTTGCAATGGGGAAGTATCTTGTAGAACACACGTTATCTTTCGTAAGTACTTTGGACATCTTACACATTTGAAGGACACTAGAAAGTAAGATTTAGGCAACTAAGTGGTTTCCCTACTGCCTCTGAAATATTTTGGTTGTTCCCATATTCTGTTCCTATAAACAAGGTGTTTGTATGTTATTCCAACCTACAGTTCTTTGTCCTTCTCGTAAGTAAAAAGCATTCAAATGAAACATGAGTCCCTTGAAAACATCCAGGTTGCTCACAGCAACCAGATTGCCATTGGGATGGTAATGCCAAGGTTTGTTTTAAATCAATGTGACAAAAAAACCCTGTTCTTAAAACACCGGCCACTCAGGGCAAGGTAGGACCATAAATCATTCTATGAATCCTTTCCAGAGCTAGAAATGCCACCATCAGGTTTTCATAAATTACTATTTTATAATTCGTATTACACTGAAGGCTTCCAGAGTTTTGTTGCTCTTAATGCTGTACAAGCACAAAGGTTCAGAATTGTAAATGGGGAAAATTTTGTGGGAGAAGCAATGTCTATAATTAGCCCAGTGGAAACCTTGTGAAGAAATAGATGGTCTTTCCTGAACACAGGTCCTTCTTCACACTTCTCTACCAGGTTTCAAATGGCTTTTGGTGCTCCCAAACCCTGCTCATTTTACCAGTCACATTACTTAAGCGCTCCTTTGGCACTTCAGTATGGACCCAAGTCCATTCACGTGCTGCAGCTTGCCTCAGATCCAGTGTGTTTGGAGTAAAGCCTATGTCAGGCACAAGTTTGAAGTGAAATGTGGGGTAAAGCAGGGAGAAAGTTCAAATATCTGCCATCTTTCAACATGCACTTAAAAATGTTTGTACCTGAAACATGGACTAGCCTCAAGAGCACCCAGGGCTAATGGAATCATTCATTGCCTGGATTCGGGGAGCACACCCAGGATGAGGGGTAGGTGGGCATGCACTCTCTATTAGTCACAGTTCAAACCAGGCTCCAGGCTTTGCTTTGGCCAATGTTCCAGCTGCCACAGTAGCCATATTCAGAGGAACTTTAATAGTACAACTCAATACTGACACCCCCTCCCGACAAAATGCTTTTTTCCTTCCATAGCCATCTGGATGACACTTCAGCAATGTTGTACCACAAATCTGGAAGCACTGTGATTATAATTATTTCATATCTACTCAAAAAATATTATCAGTGCCCTGGCAGGCTTCCATGAAGCAGGTATTAGCTGTTTTGCTACTTGGTAGTGAATTTTAAGTGATGGACATTATGGCTGGTAACATTATGTATCTGCTGAGTTTAACCCCCTTGCTTATTTCCTTTGGACCTTAAACATGCTTTATTATATCAAATAGCCATCAACATTCCTCAGGGGTGAAGGTAACTACATGACATGTTTACTGAGGCAGCCAGCTGTCGCCACTTGGCAAGCAACTTTTATCATAAGCTGGTTGAATTTAACATATATCAGCATTTATCAGCCCAGACTTTGTCAGTTTTATAAACGAAAACTGAGAGACAATAAATCATTTGGTGCCCAGTTGATACTGCATGCATGGGAGAGTGTATTTACCAGGCCGGGTGGATTCAACCAGCAAAAGGCATCTAAGGCTATGTTATTTGATCTGTATTGAATATAACCTCAGATGTCTTTTTTGGCACACAATCCACATCTGAAAGCTTTGGTGAGATGCGTGCTGGATGGTACCATTTGTTTTCTTCTAGGCTGGCTGCTTCAGCCTTCACTCCTGCTCAGCAATAACTCAACATTTCCACTGACTTCTGCTGAAATGCTTTTGACTGAGCATCCATAACTTCATTAATGTCTTCTCACTTATGGGAGGATGGAGCACAGAACTGGAAGAAGAAATGCATTGAGGTGGGACAAGCCTCCACTCTTAAAAGCCTTTAACCATAAAGTATTGCTCTAATAGTTTGCAATCATGTTTTATCCCAGTCTCAACTGATGTTCTGTGAATCTTCTAGGGTTAACCAGAATTCATAGGTGACATCTATATCAGTAAGTCAAATTGGTCAATATCTGCTATCTGACCTCAGGGGATGCATGGCAGACTGCTGCTCACATCCATATAACTAAACCCATTTCCACCGTGGAGCTGGTGGTTCACCTCTAGTACCTACATGGAACAGTTATGTGCTACTCTTGGATCATGCGCAGGCTAGTTGGAAATGGGATAAAAATCTTCCAGGGACTGTGCTGCAATCTTGAACAGTGCAGGTGACTGCAGGACAGGGGTCATACCCTGTATCTGGCAGTAACTTAGGTCATACATTACTGTCCTTGCCTTGCCTTGCCAACATGGAAGATGGGACATGTTTTGCGGTCAGTGATTTAACACAGCCTGGAAAATTAGCCTGAAACAGTTTATGGCAGCATGGGAAGTCCTCTAGAGCATAATTTTCACTTCATCATTACATCCATATTCCCTAAGCTTATTGGAAACCCAACCTCAGAGATGTTTACACTTGGGTGTCAAGGAGGTTCCTTACACTTGAGAACACTTGAGGACAGTTGATGTTCAGAAGCAAATTCTCATTTACCACAAGAGTATGTCCTCCAGCAAAAGGGAGGACAGTGAGGGCTCTAAGGCATTAACCATCAGTGAGGGTCATTAAGACCATATTTGTACTGTTTAATAGAAAAGAGCCAGGGAGTGATGGCTGGTGAAAGTTAAATGGCACCAAATATCTCATTGTCCACCCTGCAGTGCACTAACCTTTCCCTTTGTGAGAAGTTATGGGAGAAGACGATCTGTTACAGCAACAGGCAAGGAGGAAACACTTAAGATGTGTGGCCCAGCAGCATACAATGCTCAAGCTTTCCCTCATCTGTATTTGGCAACATATATCTAGTTGCTGAGTTAAGATGCTCTAAGCTCTTTGCTATGACAGTGTCATTCTTTTTACTTGACAGAAGTCATGAAAACCCTTGCAATAACGAGCCTGGAGTTGTCTGCTTTACAGCATGAGCACAGGCTGGTTCACTCAAGAGCTCAGAGACCTTCCATGGGCTTTCCACAGTTCATCCCAGAAGGAGAAAACTTGTTTTGCAGAAGGTTCAGTTAATTGTGCCTGTCTTAGAGTGTCCCAATACAAAGAAAAGTGAGCTCTATGCTCACAGGGGCACCAGAGACTGTGCAACAGGAGAGGACACAGAAATATTGTGGGCTGTCCAGTGAACACTCTTGCATCAGGTAGGACAAACATGAATACTCAGACCTGTGCTGAGACCTGCAGGTGATTTGTAATATAAAAATAGTCATGGCCGGGGTACAGAGTAAAGCATTCTACTCCTTTCTGGTTAGCATACAAATTTCTTACAGCTTCCGTGTGTTTCCCATCTCTCAACATATTTGTAGCAGACCTTTTATGCTAAGCTTTTCCAAGGCCCATCTATGTAAGATGAGCTATTCAATCCTTATTTAATTAAAAATATTTAGAAATCTTTAGTTTGCACCACTTCTATGCCTTTCCCACAATTGTCTCCTCCTCATTCTCTTGTTCAAAGCAGAAGTTAAAATTTCCAAGGTTGTCTGCTTCCAAATCTTGCATCTTTGGAGAGATCTAGGATGTAGTGGCTTATTGTTCATTCTTATTACAGCAACATGAAAATCCATTGGGAGTTGGCAACACAAGGACACTGCTGTCCTAGAAATTTCCCAGCATTTGCTGGCAAAGCGTGCTCTCCAGCTTCAGTGCCAATCCCACCAGTATCCCGGACTGCGGCAATAAAATGCTTGAGTTGAAGAATGAACAAAAACCAGGAGTTATTTGTTCATATCACAAATATATCATGAATGCAGTGAAGAACAGGAGATAAGGATGAATCTTATGGACATGATGCAGAACTCAAATAGCCTGAAGTGTGTATACCTGTAAGCCATGGGATGAGCTAGTTGCTGTATACAGAGCTCACAGTTCTGCAAGAACGGGTGTGAACTCAGGAGCTGCGCTGTATGTCCATGTCTACCTAGCTACAGCACAAGGGTGGTTTTGTCAAAGATCAAAAGACCCAGAGAAAGGGCTGAAGCTTTTACTTCATGACAAAGTCTGAAAATTAGCTTGCAGCTTCTGCAGCAATGAAGAATAGCCCAGATGACACCGTTAAATTTTAAATAAAGACATATCAGAGGGATGAAAATGTTACTAGGTGTTACTAGGCTGAGTGTAAGTCTAGTGGCAGGTAGGTAAGAAGATAGGGATGCAGGTAGCACTGCCACAAAAATATGTAGCAGAGATGTTTGACCCAGAGGAACAGGAAGGGAGTGGCTGGAATCTCCTACCTGTGCTGGCCAGAGGGGCTCATGGTTAAAAATGCTGTTTCACATGCCTTTTTCTTGTCCTGTGCAAAACAAACAAACAATCAGGGAATTAATTTATTCTCTTTTCCTTCTTTCCTGCTTTACAGCTGAAAAGGACTGAGCTCTCTCTTCCAGCTTCCCGACTCCCAGATGTGGCAGGACTGCAGAGAGATGTGCTCCCACCGTCCCCATTGGAGGCAGAGTCAGTCCTAGGACATGCTCCTGACAGAGCTGCTTACTTCCAAAGGCCTCCTAAGGTATGAAACAGGAAACCTTTAAAGGACTGAACCCCTACAATTTCCTTTGCTAGTGAATTATAACAATGACAATTACAAAATCACGGCATTCTGTATCATATAATTCCAGTTTCTCTCACAATGATAACTGATGCTCTGAAGTACCTGGAGGTAGCATGCTGTTACTTGGGCTTGCAGATTTCCCTGTATATCTCCACTATGCTCTGTTTGTCAAAGCTGTTAAGTCTCTTCATCATCATTATGGCTCGGCTTCATGAACGAAGATTTGGGAAGGGCTCTGCCCACGCTTGCTGCAAGCTCACTGATGGCTAAAGAGGCCAATGTGAGATAGGCAGGTCCGGTCGCAAAAGGCACAGCAGAAAGTCTCCATAGGCGGTGTTGGTGAGGCACGGTTCTTTCTGCGTTGTCTTTTCTCCTCCAGACTGATTCTCTGTGTGTTCTCAAAGGAATCAGCAGTGTTATGGATGGTGTGTCGCCACGCCTCCCGATTGGAGGCCAGAGTGGACCATTGATGGTAGTCAATATGCCCAAGGCTGAGGTATTGTTTCAGGGAGTCCTTGTGTCTCCTCTTCAGGGCTCCTCTCTCTTGCAGCCAGTGGCAAGTTCACCATAGAGCATGATCTTAGGGAGGCGGTGATCCTCCATCCTGGAGACGTTCCACCCTGGAAAATCATACATCTTAACACACTGTGATAATTGTTTAAAACTTTCTTTTAATCTGGAAATATGGAGCTCCTGGAAATGCATACTATGCCCAGTAGTGAAGTGGCAGGTTCTTTTAGCTTCTGGTACTTGTTTCTTTTTGGTACCTTGTTTCATCATTTGTTCATTAGAGATGTGGTTCCAGCACCCTCCCACTGCGAGGGTACTCTGCTTCATTTCAGTACCAAGTTGTGATGGTTTATTTTTCGCTTGGTCTTTGCAATGTCTTGATATCAGTATAAAACAACAAGAAATGACAATTCCTGTGACATTGTTGCCATAGCCTAATTTAAATGGTCTAAATACATAGTATTTCCCTGCTCTGGAACCAACCTTGCTTTGATGTCATTTTCTGTGAGCCACTGGATGGGAAATCATAGAGACTGGATGGATTCAGAATCGGAGTTGTTCAAGTTATAAACACCACCATTTCCTGAACTTAGTTGGCCATCCCTGGCAGCAGAGGTCCTACTGACAGATTGGACACCTGTTCTTTCAATTCTGGCCACAGGTCGAACAGTTGCCTCAAGATGACACAATGTACCTGTGGTTTTGCAGGTGAATCCTAGGACATCTGATACTGGAGGGAAGCATGGGAATACGTCCCATCACTGACACATACATAAATTCCCACTGCCATAAACAGGGGTCATGCTTTGCGCTATGACTCATTGAATTAGAACTGAGCTGACTGGCTACAAGACCACTCAGAAAAGCATATTTAAAGGGACACAGGACTGTTGGCTCTTCATTTCATGTGATCACTTAGCCCAAACTCTGCTATCACTGCTGGGGCTGTTGATGCTGTTTACAGTAAGATAATGTAGCTGTCCCCAAAGTGGGATGTGTGCAAGGTGATCCATTGGGGTGTGGGAAGAAAATGTTTCTTTTACCCTTAATGAATAAGCGTTGTCAAGTTCCAGTCACATTCAGAGAATAATTTATTCTCCCCTTTCCCACAACGAAACTTTAAACACTTTACAGATCATGTATCAGCATTTCATTTCCAAATATGTTTGTCTGGATAATGGTCCCATTTCTTTAAATGAGTGCAAATGGGCTAAGCAACTTTGAAGCAACAACAATAAGTGATGAAGCTGCAGCATATTATTTTGATTTTGATTCAGGTTCTACTCCTAAAGAAATGTTGTGGCACCTTTTCCAGCCTTATTTTGAATCAGCTGCTGCATAAAGCACTTTTTTTGTTGTTGTTGTTAATTCTACTGAAAGACAAGTATGGCCAGTGGCAAGTATGTATGAAAATCTTATGCATCATCTTGAAGCTGTTCTATCTCTGAAGACTTAATGTCAGATTAATATTGATAGTATATCTCACTTGAATCACCAGCTCTTTCTGGGCATATAGGTGTGTGGTTTCCTTATCCAAAGTCATTATGTGTGCTTGGCTATGCCTGAGTTCACACCTTTCTTACTCCAGGATTAATCACCTCAGCTTCCATTGTCCCTTAATATACTTCTATGCTTCGCCAGTAGTTTACAAGTCTATAATAGACCTCTTAGATAGCGCTGTTTTTTTCAATAGAGCTTATATTAGATCAGATATCCAGCCCTGGAGTGTTACTGGGTTTAAGGCTAAGTGGGGTGGTGTTTCAGCAGAAGTTAGCAATGTTCAGCTGCAACATCATGTCTTTCCTTACAAATACCCTTATTTCAGGCTGCCTTTAGGGTCATGCTTAACCTAAATTTCAGTGAGATTCAAGTAGCAATGCTCAACATGTTTAAGTGCTCCAGTGACTTTTCCTGTGCACGCTGAAGAAACAAGGAAGAATCCTAAGGAGGAAGGATCCTAAGAAGCTGCCACCTTGACCACACCGTTCCTGTCCTTCCCAGAGCCTCTGCTAGGTTCATGTAGGGTCAAACAACAAAATTTAAAATTAAATTGAACACAGAGGCCCTGGCCACTGCCACAGAGATCTTTATGGGCTATAGAGAGATGCTTTGGTTTCTTCCAGTTCTACTCAGCTGTCTGTAAGACAGCTAACCCTGAACCCTTCTCTAGACATTTCTGCCCTGCCACAAGAAGCCTGTCATCTGTATTAGTCCAGGCTCTCAGGTGGAACACACACTTCTGCTGAGAAAGCACCCGGATCTGAGGGTATGTGGCAGTTCTGAACTATATTGTGCAAAAAGCATTACTGGAAACAGCTTCTTCACACCTAAAACCCAAGGATGAAATCTTGCTACTCTGCTGCAGAGCAACACATGAGAGGAACTCTTCTGTTTCTCTTCAGAAAGAAGAGTATCACGTTTTATATCACTGTACTTTATCCGGGATTGTCCTCTGGAAGGAGAACTATCCGATACTTACACTTTCTTACAGCCTGCCAGCTGCAGCAAAGGGTGGTACAAGACCCCTGGTGGTTCCGGCCATGCGAAAAGGCAGCCGCTGCTGGGTTCGCCGTGCAGAGCACGTCTCACCGCGCTCGGGGCATCGCCAAGGGCGGGTCAGCGCCGTCCTCCAAGGGCGAGCACCGTAGGACCTCACGGTAACGTCAGTGCAAAGACATTTGCCTTGCGGCAGGAGCTTCCAGCACCCGCGCAGAGGCACCAGCTCACCGGCGGGTGCGCGCTCCTAGCCCGGGACCATCCAGGGCCGTGGGAGCAGCGGCGGGGCAGCCCCGCAGGGCCCGCGCAGCCCGTGCCCGCCGCCGCCGCCAGAGGGAGCTGCGGCCCCACGTTTGGCGGCGCGGTGCCACCGCCCGACGGGGCGGGACGCGGCGAGATGGGGCGGGACGGGGGTCCACGGGGGACGAGGATCCCCCGGCCCCGCGCTGCCTCCGCGGGATGCCGGCTGCGCGGCAAGCAGTGCCCGCGGGGAAGGGCCCAATCCCCACAGCCTCGCCGTGGCTGCTCTGGGTCTCCTTCTTCTGCCCTGCTGCCTCCGCATCTCTGCTGCCCGCGAACCGTCTGCTTACTGTTCCCCTGCTCTCCCCGCCCCTTCTCTCCTCCCCGTTTCTTTCGGGACCCTATATCGTATCTCTGGCCGGCCGGTGGTGGGTGAGAGGACCCCCGGCCCTGCCTGAGAGACCTCGAAGGAAGGGGACTCGTCCCAAGCTTTCCCCGAGGAGGCAGCCCGGGGTCCGGCAGGGTGGGCGCTGCCCAAGCCTGGGCGTTCTCGGGGACAGAGTCCGGCCAGCCCTCGGGCCGTGCTGCCCTCGGGGCACGGGGGGACACAGGGCCCAGGGGAAGGGCTCCGGGGGTCAGGGGAGGAACCCGCTTTGCAGCCCCGGCCCTGCCCTGCGCGGCCCCGGGCCCTCACCTCTCTGCCTAAGGCAGGAGGCTGAATGGATTTCTCTGCCGTTCTGTCCTCCCCCCCTTGCTCCTATAGAGTCCAGCAATTTAGTGAGTTCACCAAGCTGTGTCATGCTTCATGACTAATTCACATATTTAAATGGGAACGGTCAAAGCTGGACTATTTGATGCCAGCCAAGCGCATTTATCAGGTCAAAAAAGCTCACAATGGCTGGGGGCTCTCTGTGTGTGCGCGGGTGTCTAATAGAAGCGCTTGCT
>VWZG01010426.1:297830-315330 GCA_013396735.1 Grallaria varia | reverse complement strand
CTACTGCATTTACTGAACCATCCAAAGCTGCACTTGACAGATAAAACAGTGTACACATTCTGCTTTAGGAAAAGAAGTGATTCAGCAAGAAACAAGAACTTTCCCACTGATGAATTTGTGAAGAGTGTAAGAGGTTTCACTAGACCTCAGGATCAAAGGTCCCGGAGAAGATATTTTGTAGTCAGTAAATCATATGTAAGTATCTTGCCCCTGACAGCATTGAAATTATCCTCAGTCAGGGGTTTAGATCACTGGAGTAAATCCTTTCCACCTTCCTCTCAGGTCAGGCTTGTCTGAGTTCCAGGGTGCTATTTCCCACAAGCTACTTTCAAGGATACCTGGTAGCAGTTGATGAGCAACAAGGAAGAATACTCAGTCACTGCTTTCGAATCCAACGGAAAATGTTTCATCTCCGTGCCCTGACCCAGCGGCTCTTCAGTGCCTCTGCCTCTGATTTCCTTAACTGTGTTAAGCAAGTACAGCTGCATAAATGCAGTTGTTACAGCTAAGGAACTTAGTTTCAGTGGGCAATCAGTATCCAGGGGTTCCCCTGCCTTCCTCCTGGTATTGAGAGTGCATCCAACTGCGCTGGAGCTGGTCTTTCTAGGCTGCCTTAATTGCAATGGTTTCCATGGCCTGATTCAGCTGGCCTGGCCAAGATGTGTCCTTCAGCAGGAGGTAACTCTTGTCATCCAAGTCTTGTTCCTCTGCCCTGACTCTGGATAGGAAATTTGGCCAAATAGCTGCAGTACATCTTCAGTGCAGGTCCTGCAGCTGGTGGGAGGATTACTATCCTCTTGTTGATAGCATGATAAAGGAGTTGCACATGAGTGGTTCAGAGAGATTATTGCAGGTCACCTCAGGTAACAAGAGATGGAATAGGATTGTGGGATGTTGCATCTCAAGTCAATACAAGCACAGAGAAAGCCAAAACACAGCAGGCAGAGCCTCGGGCAATATGAGACAGGTTTGGTACACTGCCAAGGAGCTCGCACATTTCTCAGCATATGAAGGTTATCGTTCTGTACCCTGTGTTTTGAAAGGTCCTTTTCAAAGTATCTTCCAAAATGTATTAAACTTCTGAAGAACCAATAGAGAGAGACAGCAAGCTGAATCCTGGTTTCATCCCTGTGGCTGGTACCAGGCTGGCTCAGCAGCTCTGCGATTCTCTTTAAAGCCCAGATCATCAATAATAAATAGCGTAAAAAGGTCAAATTCCTCCACCAAATCAATATTCTGAGATCTGCTGGCACTTACTGCTGGGCACACAGCTCTTAAAAAAAATTCCTTTTTGAGCATTTAGAGTAAAGGAGATTTTTTTAATCTTCAACTTATGTTGCCACAGCTTTCTAGGAAACCCTGATTAGTCTATTTTGTACAACAGGACAAGTGTTGACTTGTTGCTGGTTTTGTCGCAGGGAAAGCATCTTCTGTTTGCAGAGGTAGAAGATGAAGACTGGAGCCACGTCTGGTGTCTCAACCTGGATAAACAATTTGCAGGAGAGCATTTACTTTGGTAAAGGACATGGCTCATCAGGGCCTGGAATCGTTCAATCCTGAGTTACTAGGTTAGGAAAGAGACTGTAATCTCCACGTTATTAGTGTGATCCTCTTGTGGTGACAGAGAGCTTTCCTGCTGCACAGGTAAGGATGGCTGAGTTGAAACCAGGGAAATGGTTATGCCTCTGCTTGGCAAGAAATCATGTATTGAGTGGACAATACAAGCTGCTGACCACCAGTCTGAGTTCTTGATCCTACAGACCCACATAGAGATGCTGCTCACAGAAGAACCCTGCTGCCCTCTCCAGCATCCATACTTCCGTGCTTCTGTGAGATGGGAGCACATCACCAGTTTATAAACACAATTTTCATCATCCTCAAATATCATTTCTGCATATTGCAATTACACTGGTGGGACAGCAGTGCTGTCCAGGATAAACGACAAATCCCTGTTGTGATGATAGCAACATCCAACTCAGATCTGTGTACACTTGAATATACTCAGTGACCTGAAGCTGTGACAGAGAAGCTCATTGTTTCTTTTTAAA
This sequence comes from Grallaria varia, assembly GCA_013396735.1. Classification (NCBI taxonomy): domain Eukaryota; kingdom Metazoa; phylum Chordata; class Aves; order Passeriformes; family Formicariidae; genus Grallaria; species Grallaria varia. Next base: position 313,282 of record VWZG01010426.1, on the reverse strand, counting down.
TGGTGTCCTGATACATGAGTCCATTTCTTGCACCTCTGACTCTCCAGAGGACCAAGGGGGTGATGAGCTTTGGACCACTGAGTTGCTTTAGCAATCCAAATAAAAACAAAGGTTGGGACCTCATTCGTATGAAGCGGATCCAGCTCTAGTTACCATGACACCATGACAATCAACTTGTTTACTGCTTCAAGGTACAGTCTAAACATTCTTGGCATGTCATTTGCATAGCAATATCCAGAATGCTTTGTGTCACTCTACTGTATTCGGGCTCTGCAAATGCACTGAAAGGTTTCTTTACACGTATGCTTAACTAAAGAGAAAGAAAGGAAGAGAAAGGAAAAGAGAGCTTCACTTTTGGTAGCATGTTTCATACAAAGTGTAATCTAAACTGTGTGCAAGATTAAACATAAGAGCTGGATACATGACTCCCATATGTTCTGGGGAAACAGGCATGGGGGTAATTATCAAACAGAGGGTGAAAAACAGCTGAGAAAATCTAGGGCTCATTTTGGCAGGGTATTTAAGCATGTGCTTAACTTTAAACAGGTGATTGACCAAAATTCAGGAAAGAAAAATAAAAAGACAGGGAGAAGTGAGAAAAAATAGATTAGTAAAAGAAGAGAGAATAATGACAGGGCACCAGATTTGCAGTGTGAGCTGTCAGCGCTGCAGAAGGGCCAGGAGGGGTGTGCAGGGTGGAAGCGGTCTTGGCTGGGGAGAGCGGGTGTGTTGGAAGGGTGCATGCAGAGCTGTGCCAAGACACTGTGTACAGAGAAGCCTGTGTGGCAGTGAATGAGGCACCCAGGTATCAGCTGGTATAAACTCAAGTCATTTCTCTGTGCTGAATGAAGCTCTGCTTGCTCACCAGTGCTGTCAACCCGAGTTGGCTTCAGCAGTTGTGCAAGAGGGGCTGTGAGCGAAATAGAGCCCCAGAAGGCCTCTGAAAGGATCGGGCATTGGAAAGAGACAGAAACTGGGGGAAGACTTGTGAACAGTGGTAGTGAATGGACAAAAACATGCAAAGTTGGAGCTGGGATCAGCCAGGGGGATGGGAATTTCACCAATGAGTGCAGGTAGGGTAAGAGGAGGTAGTGGCACAGAGGCTGAAAGCCCTGGAGGTGATGCAGGAGCAGAACAGACTTTTAGGGTGGTGGAGCAGCTGAGGTCTGGGCTGTGAGAGATTAAGTCAGCTCTGCATGGGGCCAGGGTTGGACACAGAAAGGTCACAGACACCATCAGGACCATTTCACTGCAGTCACAGGCATCTAGGTAGAAGATGCAAGGTTCAGCAGTTTTGACAATAACTCTCCAGCTGTCTTCTCTTCCCTCTGTGCCCATAGCACATCTAGGCTGGGGACTGCTCATGCTCAAAAAGAGCATCTTGATGCCCAGGAACTAAGGACAGGAGTTTCCCACATCATCAACTTTCATTTACCTACCCCATTGTACAGTGTGGTGTCCCCCCCACTCAGGCACTTAAGAAAATTCATATTTGACATGGTGGCATGTAAGATAACTATCTCTTGTGGATTCAGTGAACTTCTCAGACACTGTTTGGAAAGCCTCTGGAGGAAAGAATTTATGGATGAGCATGTTAGAATAAATGCTACCATAAATTATTTTGCAATCCTGTGTACTGCTCATAGCTGAGACCACAATAGTAGACTTAGGAGACAATTGCATCAGGTGTGAAGAGCTAGCTCAGCAAGATAGCACTTGCAGATCAGGCATCTCTGTGGCTACCAGTAAAGAGACAGCTCGGCTCAGGAGGAATTCTGTCCACTGTGAAGGTCAGAGCACACTCTGAATGAGATGGCTCCCAGGTATGTTTTAGTGTTACTCTTCAGGTAACAGCCTCTGCCTAATTCAGTCCATGTCCATGTATCTCCTGTGCACCACCTGCCTTGGGGAGACTTTTTCTCCTCAAAGTTACTGATTCCAGTGGCCTTGCTCTGAGTTTATATCATACTAACTGCAAAATGACTATGATTTTAAAGAAAACCTGAACAACATACATCCATTTTACCATTCTATGTTTAATGTTTTGCCATACTATACTTAATCCTTCTGCCCTACCTTGCACACTACAAACCACCCAAATACCTGCACATGTTGCAGGTCTGTATGGATCATCTACTATTCTTTGGTATTTACCTGAACAGAAAGGGGTTTCTTAAAATGTAAAAAGGTGTGATCCAAGGTACTGCAGACTTTTGTAGTCTACCCAGGCCAGGATCAGTCAAGTACAGGCAGTTAGCCCCACACACAGGATTTTTAAATATTTTTAAGTCATACAAAATCCAGATGTATTTCTGGTCACAGCTACCATGTATTCTCTCCAGGTATGTGACTGCATCTGTCTGCTCTGCTGGTGCTTCAGGTGTAAGTTCTTCTGTCAAGAACCATTTCATATACCTGGGTATGTGCCTAGTGATATTTTGAATGCACCAGGATATCCGACATCCTCATCAGACTGGCAGAAAGGAGCTGCACCAAGCCCTTCTGGAGCAGTGACTGGAGGCCAAGCCAGACCAGATAGTCCCACCAAGATCTAACATATATAGTACACACCTATGTTTAAGCGTGGGACCCACTACTCATCTGGCTGCAAAATGCAAAAAATAATGTATTCATAGTCTGTGACTGATGCTAATACTTTTAATAATTGAAAGGCTGTGGCTGAGGAAGAGAATAGAGACATATCTGACAGGAGCAAATGTCTCCAAGGCACATATTGAGTCCATCCTGAGATTCTATTGGTGTGTTTTTCCAATTTGATCTATACAGACTAGTATTCAATATATGATTAAAATGTACTCTTTTCTATGTGTCCTTTGTTAGGAACAAGCCTAATAGAAAATATCAAGAGGCAAAGGGGAAATTAGAGATAGTAGCAGCAGAATGAGAAAGGGAATACGGCAAACTTAAGAATAAAGATTTATTTTTGCCTGTTTGCGATCATTGCTACTTCTTTTTTTAGTTAATCTGTTTGTTTTAATTTGTATATACCTGCAACATATACCAGAGTATATGTGGGTTATATAATATGGAGTATAGATGGTACTTCCATAGTAGTTAACTGTCCAGCACCAGGCAGCCACTCCTGTACAGCTACCACCACATTAAGCATCAAGCCCAGCCATTTGCTCTCATCATCAGTGTCAGTATCCTAGGAGATGTCCTGATCTTGCATAATTACATCCTGATAAATGAGTACTTTGTGTTCATACCAAAAACACTTTCAAAATTAATGTAATTGAGAAATAGCTACTGTTGATGTACCTGTCTTCAAATCATTAGGAATATCATACAAACCCATTTTATTTAGGATCTTTTGTTAACACCCACCTATATTTTAGAGTAATAACATTCACAAAATTATATTGCCATTAGAGAATCAGATCTCATAGCCACCCTCGGGAACCTAAGGATTAAAAAGGAAGCCTTGTTATCCTAGTAAATTAATAGGTAAAATTCACTCTAAGTAAACAAGAGTGAAACGAATATGCAGCTATCCCCAGTGTAATGTTATTGCAAAGCAGAAAGTCCGTTTACTCCAAACACTATTCCAGAGCCATGGGGCCAGGTCTCAGCTGGCATTGTGTAAATACATTAACTGCAGATAAACTGAATTATGAAATTTCTGGGTTAATAATATTAGGTCTGTGGTTAAGAGCACCAGCATTTTAAATACCAATACATATTTTCAACTGTAAGCCTATCTGATGCAACCTTTCTGTGGAATGAAATGAGGTCTGGAGTTAAAAACAAAAATCACCTAACTATAAAAGCCAAATAATGCAAATTAATATTAAACAGTTGTAATTACACAGGGAATTAGTGATAAGAAGATTCTTCACTCCAAACATTTGGTTTTTTCCAGGTATCCATAATTTTTCATGTTCATATTTTCTGCCTATGAAAGGAGAGTGGCTGTGTATGTGATGGGATGAGGTGTGGGACACCCACATTCACCATTGTCAACGGGTGGAAAAGAGAGCCCTGAACACCAACACCATCCTTTGTCCTCCTTCCCTTACCAGGATAGCCATTTTTGCACTGGGACACAGACTTTAAAGCCTCATAGCATCCAAAGAGTCTCATCTCTTCGTGCTAAGGCAGAAATAATTCAATTTTAATATGGAAATACGGTAAAAAAAAGTACATGCTGAAAAATATTCAAACTCACTTTGTGCATTTATAGATCTGCCTCCTGTTGTAATCAGATGAGACTGGTCATTTTCGTTTCTAAAACACTTAAGTAACTTCTAGAAACCTGCCACCAAAATGGCTAGAGATAGAAAGTTGAAAATTGTCATGTTATGACATTCGCTTTAGCAGAGGTGCCCACGCTCTTCCTACAGCAAAATGACTTTAATTTGCCCAACCTCAGAGTCCTTGAAAATGACACTCTGAGCATTTGCTGTAATGATTTCTCACTAAATTAGAAAAATGCCCAACTAAGGAGGGATTATCTCTGCATGTGGATGCAGCATAATGACTGTCAAGTGCACTGAGAGCTCCACTGGGCTTTGCAAGGTACACAGGGTCTGCAGCAGAGGCCAATGTGCATCGGAGAATATTAATTCTGTCTTGTTGGGGGCATCCATTGTGATACTCTACTGCTGTTCAGACAAAATTATACCATACGAGGGAATTCTCTTTGCTACTTTACATACATGAGGTACATTTTAGAGCTGAGGATTAGTTCCAAATTGTCTGGCTGACAAACTCAGTCCATAAAGGATGCGCTCACATGTGTGCCCACACTCTCAGTAATGTGTGCACCCACTAGGACAGCGTCACAACAAGATTCTTCGTTGCAGCTTGGCCGCTGTGCCTGCAGTGAGGATGTGATAGTGAACTTGGTTCTGCACACCCAGTTTTCCAGCTGCACCCTAGGAGCAAGCTGGATGGACAGTGACACTGCCTCATCATCCCTATCACAATGGTGAGAAATTGTCCCTGTCTGCCTCTGCTCAGCCTCAAAACAGGACTGTGAGCCAAACTTTTTTGTTTGTATCAGAGCTTGTGCCATGAAGGACCAGAGAGATGGTGGGAATGTGCTGGCAGACGAGGACTTTGAGAGCTTCAACACAACTGGCACAGTAACATTTCAATAACAACACTCAAATGCCCAGTGCTGTTGTTCCTCCCATGTCACTGCCAGCCAACTGGCTCAAACCCATGCTGCTGAACAGGCATGAGGAGCACACACACATGCCTCTACTGGTGCTCGCTGACTTCAGCGTCAGTGCTCTGTTAAAGAGGATGCCAGACCTCCTGTTAAATCCACATTAGGCTGTTTCTGTTTTGCAATGGCTTTTCAAAACAAGTCTGATAAATGTGAACAGGATAGGAGGTGAGTGCTGGAGAGTCTGCAAGACCCTGCTGTGCAAATTAGGGTCCCCTGAAGGGTTTTTCCTCTTGAAACTGGTTCACTGGGGAAGAAAGGGCACACGGGGATCATTATGTGGTGTAGCACTGGGTGAGACTGACTGACTCTTGTATCAAGACCGGATTTTGGTCTCAAACCTGCCAATTTCATCCACAACAGCCATGGGAAAAGGAGCCAGGAAGATGAAGCCCACGGAGTGTCCTAACTATGAGCACGCCCTGCCATTCCATCTCAGCTGGGTAATGTGGGAAGCCAGCAGAGGAGGAAGCAGGTCAGAAGTCAGAGGTCCCAGGAGTCAGTGGGTGAAGAAAGGTCACTAAGAAGAAAAGTAGCCTGAACATTTTGTCTATGTGTCCCAATCTTGATAATGCAGCATCACCAAGTCCTTGCAACTTCCAGACAAGGGTATGCAAATCAGGCCAGGTACAGTGGACTATGGCTACTGCCTTGTTCCTGTCCTGTCCTGTCTTATCTACTGGTTCCCCCCCAACATCTCACATCATCCCGTGTGTCCAAAGAGGTCCACAGTGTGCCATAGGCTGCAGGGTCATGGTGTCCTCTCACACCTGGGATGTAGCTGTAGGAGCCTGTAGATCCCCATGGCCCCCAGGTGTACAAAGAGCTTCAGGGACCTGGGAAGGCCGGAAGGTGACACATTCGTTTTAGGGACAGGAGTTGAGGCTGTCCCAGCAGTGGCAATTTTACCTACTCTTCCCTCACCCTTGGTGTCTGGGGATCCCAAACCCACAGCTTCCCACACCAAGCTCAGTCATTGAGCGGAGTTGCGCTGACCTTCCTCATGGAGATTTCTGATGAGCGATGACATCTCCCTTCCTGGCGCTTCCCGGTGGCCTCCGTTGTTTCGGAGAAGCTCTGAAACGAAAATCAGGTCCCGTCCCTATGCGGGCAGGGACCGAGTGTAGCCCAGGCACCCAAGCACATTCCCCGACCACGAAACCTGCCGGGCCAGGTGTTGCAGGTATGAGGCCTCGTGGGGAGACTCAGGGCATCGGCTGCCGGTGCAGGGAAGGTGGCTGCGCCCAAGGTCGTCCCCGTGAGCCAGAACGGAGCTGTAGTCCCCGCACAAAGAGCCTTTCCCTGCACGAAGGGAACAGCGGCGGGAGCGGCGGGCCCTGTGGGTCCTGCACTCGCGTGTGGTACCCCCGGGGCTGCGGGGACCTGCTGGCTGCTGCCGACGGGGCTCTCCGAGAGCCACCGGGACGAGACACCGCGCGTAAAAACGGCACCCGAGCTGGGCTGTCGGGGCCCGGTGGTCGCGGTAGAGGGAGACCCAGCACGGCCAGCCTCGGCCTCAGCCTCGACGGGTTAGCGGGAGGTCGGGGCAGTCCTCCCCAGCTGGCGGCTCCTGGAGAGAGGAGCGAGAGGAGCCGAGCCCCGCCGGCAATGAGGTGTCTGTATTCACCTGCAGCCGTACTCATCGGCGTGTGCAGATTGTGCGTCTCTCTCCCGCACACTTGGCACTGGGATGGGAAGGAAAGGTGTTCCGACCAGCCTCTCCCCAGCTCGACCTTCAGCTTCACGGGGTTGACCGAGAGAGCCCGCGGGACAGAGGGAGAGAGAGGACCGAGAGAACCCCCCGCATCCCGCACCTTCAGCTCGACCCAGGGAAAGTAAGAGTCCCCGCCATCTGCGCACTCCGGGGCGGGAGGGTCCCGGCGTCCGGCTACGGCGGAGAAGGTTGGAGACCGACGGCGCTCCCGGCGCGCGCCCGCGGACACCGAGTGGCTGCTTTCTACGCGAGGGAAAGACATAAACCACCAACGAGCTTTTATTGTTATCATAATCATTATTATCATCGCCATCATCATCTGCACATAAATAAATAAATAAATATCTCCCTGGGGGGAGGGAGCAGGACGGAACGGTACAACCACAGCTGTGCTCCCGGCAGCGACTAAGTCGAAACAAAACCGAGAACAATTTTTGAAAGGAAAAAAAAAATTTATAAGAACCCAAACAGACTTCGACTCTCCCCGTCCGCCCGCTTTTGGGCGCTGCCGAGTCACCAGGGGGAACCCGGGGCACTATCCCTGCAGGCGGGTGCGCCTCCCGTCACCGCGCAGCATCCGCGCCCGTCTCGGTGCGCGGAGAGGTCTGCGAGGAGCTTCCCGGGCTTGAGGCTGCGCCTGCGGGAAAACAGTGAGAGAGCACTACAGGAGGACTCCTGGGGTCCTGGGGAACAATTTATTTACAACAGGGTGCCAGAACACCCGTCCCCATGGGCCGGGGGTCTAGAAAGGCGAGAATGTCCTTCGTAAATTACACAAATTATATAAAACAGTATAAAATCCTTCGGCTGTATGTCAGCACCGGGGCAGGCAGGACTTCCTTTCCTGCTCTCGCCACAGTTCCTGGGGAGCCGGGGTGGGCGTGCGGGGGCCTAGGGCGTAACTGCGAGACCTCTGTCGTCTTTCCCCGAGGAGGACGGAGACATGCGCAAGTCCTCGTCGTCTTCCGAGCACTTGGTGGTGGAAAGAGACGAGCATTTGCAACTGTGGCTGCCCCCCCCGCCCCGGTGGGAGCTACTTTTGCCTTCTTTCTTGTGCTTGACCCGACGGTTCTGGAACCAGATCTTCACCTGCTTCTCGGAGAGGTTCAGGTAGGTGGCGATCTCGATTCGCCGCAGCCGGGAGAGGTACATATTGGAGGCGAACTCCCTCTCCAGCTCCAGGAGCTGCGTGCTGGTGAAGGCGGTGCGCATCCGTTTGCTGCTGGGCAGCTGGCTGGACGTGCTGTCTGGGAAAGGAACGGAGAGCACTGTCAGGACCTGCTAGACCCGCCGCCGCCCGCCCCGCATCGCCAGGCACCCCGCATCGCCCTCCTCGCCGCCCGCTCCGCGGGGCCGCAACCCTTCCTCCTCCACGGGGGGCCGGTGACCCGGCGAGCGGCTTCCGGGCTGGAGCCTGAGCTCACGGGGCACCGCGGCCGCCTCTCCCCGTTCGCACAGCCCCGATCGGAGGCTCAGCGGGCAGCAGCGGGGCTCCCCCTGCGCATCGTCCTGGGCGCCGGCGGAGACAGGCGCCGGGACTCCCCGTCCAGCCTCCTAGCGCTGGGCAGGGACCCCGCTCTCCATGTTCCGTCGGCAAGGTCCCCCGGGATCCCCATCTCCTCCCCGCTTCACCGCTGTCATGCAGGCATGCACCACCCCGCTCCCACTCCTGCCGCCCTTACCCACGGAGATGCAGTGAAACTGGCGGGGGTCGGGCAGCGGGTAGGCGCCCTGGTAGAGCGCCGGTGCGTGCCCGACGCTGACGGCGGAGACGGAGTGCTGCTGGCGGGCCAGGGGCGAGTGGCAGTACTGGGAGCCGAAGGGAGGGAAGGAGGCCTTGATGAGGGGGATGGCGGGCGGCGGCGGGTGCAGCTGGGAGGCGGTGACACACAGCGGGCAGACGCAGAGCAGCCCGGCCTTGCGAGCGTGGCAGGCGCCGGCCGGCAGCGCGGGCAGCGGGTGCGAGGGGTGCACGGCGTAGGGGAAGAGCGGTGGCGGCGGGCTGCCCTCCCCCTTCTTCTCGCCCGCCTCCCGCAGCACCAGCGAGTCCACAAGGAAGGAGCGCGGCATGGCCCCGCGCAGCCTCCGCGCAGCGCCCGCGCAGCCCCCGCGCGGCGCCGCTGGCCAGCCCGAGTGGTGCTGAACGGGGCCCGCCGCCCGCTTTAAATAGCGCCCGCGCCATGTGATGGCGGCGCCGGGCGCTCAATGGGCTTTCTGTGGCTCTTCTCTTGGCATTCACGCCGCACGCTCCCTCATTATTTCCCTTGTTAACTAAATGAACTGCATAATGTACTCTATTCTTGTCGACCCCACCCACGCCGTAGCAGGCGGCCTCTCCCCTCCTCTCCCTTTCGCGGGGTTATTTTCTCATTCTCTCGCGATTTAATATTCTTTTCTTTCTCTTTATCGCTCTCCTTCGCTTTCAGCCCAGCTTTCAGCCCGCTCCCCCTTGTTTATTTTGCCGGCTGCAGCCGCGGTCTTCGCCGGGGCCAGCTTCCCCTGCCAGCCCCCCGCGCCTTTCCCACCTGTGGCACCAGGTCGGACCCTAGCCCCGACCGCCTCTCTCTTTCCCCTCGCCTCCGGGATGCTTCTTACCCGCTACCGCGACCGCCGCCGTCCCCTGCCCCGCATCTTTGTTCTCAGCCCGGTGCCGGGACCTGCTGCTTTATCGGTGTCGCTGCCGTCGGGCGAAAGCCCCGGCCACAGGGATGTGCCCGCCGGTGCTCCATCGGCAGAGGCATCAGCCAGGCCCCTGCGTGGGCGTATGCTCCATAACTTGTATGGCGTGCCACAAGCATCCTGACTGCACTGGTGCGGGTGTCAAAAAACAGACGCATAGATACCGCTCCGTGTCGGCGGCACCCGCGGCGGGCGCTTCAGCGGACGGAGAAGAGTCGCGTGTCTTTACACCTGGTCCCTCTGCCCGGTCTTAGCACCTGCCAGCGACACACCTGTCATCACACTACACGGCGGCCACGGTCTCGCGGCCGCGACCAAGCACATTGCCGCGCACAAGTGCGCCGGGAAGACCCTGAGGCTGTGGGTACCGACAGGGGAGCGCCTCATTTCTCCCGAACGACGGGATTTAACTTAAACACTCGTGCGGTCTCCGGATGTCTTAGCATAGGGATGTGCAAAGCTCTCGGCTGTCTCCAATACGAGTGTGCGTTTGCCAAAGCAAGCGCGCACCGGCGCTGTCCCGCGTAGCGGCGCCCGGCGTCGCACTCCCTGGAGCTTGTTGATTTAGTAGGTGAATAAGGAATGCTAACAAATAACAATAATAAATAAATCATCGGGATGTATATTATTCCCCGATTTCCCCGTTTAATATACGGGGAATAAAAAGACAAACGCATCCGCCCGTTCCTATCAAAACGTGGGGAGATTGCTCTCTACGGTAACCTCCCCGCCTCGAAACTAAATGGACTTTAATAAAAGGGGGTGACAAAAAGGGGGAAGGGAAGTAAAAGCCTTGAAAACAGCGTGCTCGCGTGTCTCCGGCTGTGCAGAGATTGTTGTGCCTGCAGTCCTATTTCTCACTGAAATCCAAGGGAGTTTTGACGAGATGTCGTCAATGCCCGAACCTAAAAATGTGCTGATGTACACAAATGAAAGGGGAAAATTACAGAGCGAACAAAACCAAATGTTAACAAAAATTCAGACCCGCAATGATATAGAATGGATTCCCAAGTGTCCTTCCCTAAAAGCGTTAATGGGACTTGGGGTTGGTTTTTTGGTTTTGTTTTTGTTTTAGTTTGTTTTATTTTTAAGGAGAAGATGCTTTAAAACATTTTCCGCTGGAGCTGGCGCCCGGTAAGGGGCATCTCTCCCCGCTGAGAAGTATTTCACCACCGGGGGGTAGTGGATTCAGCCTTATTCCGAGGGATTCCCGCTGCCCAGGGGCTGAACCCCGGGGCTCCGAGCCGCAGGGAGGCAAAGGGTTAACAGCTTCTGAATGCACACCAAGCCCAAAGCTACTGGGAAAGAATATCCAAAAAAATAACCAGTTTTTTTTTCCAGCCGCTGGACCTTATTGAATGTCATTGAAGAAAGTTTTGAATGCCAGATAAAGAGGGGCGAATTAAAGTGTGTGACAGCAGAGGATAAGCAAACACAAAGAGAACTCTGTCACACTTTGGGCAAAATCCGTGGGCTTTTTACCAAGCCTCTTCGCTATGATTGAATTAAGTAATAGGAAAACATTTTCTTTCAGTTTAGAGCCATTAGACAAAAACTTCAAAGCGAATAACACTTTTTAATGTGCAGCCCAACAATGGAATCTGTTTTGTGCTGAAATGTTTAAATGGTTTGTTGTGCAACTGTGGGCTGAAATAACCTAGGCTGCAGCAAAATAACATCCTTCAGGCCGTTTTACGAGCCTTTGAAACTAGCACAGATCTTTAATCCCGGCGCTTTAAACTAGCCCCCGTCTCTGTCTTTTTTTGAGGGCCCCTTCTCCTTTTATTTTATTTTATTTTATTCTTTTAAAATAGTGGAAATTCTCCTCGTATATTTGCTATCTCGGCGCATTCGCCAGTAAACGAAAACGGCACCGAGAGCGGGGTAAAGAGATTCGCCGGCGGGGTTCGCAGAGCTGGCGGCTCGGGGAGGGCAGGCGGCACGGGGGTCAGTCCCTCCCGGGGCCGCCGGGCAGCCCCCGCCCGGAGCAGCCTCTGCTGTGTGGGGTGGGCAGGGCGGCTTGCCCCGGCCGTGCGGGGGGTCCTGTCGGGACAGGGTCCCCGGTGGCACCGGGATGTACCGGCGCTCGGGCTCCGGAGGGAGAGAAACGCCCGGTGGTAATTGCTACCCTGGCGCCTTGCACTCGCTGTCACTCCCCCGGAGAAGGAGGTAAGGGAGAGGGATGCATTAGGGTGCGCATCAACTCGAGGAGTGGAGTGTCCGGAATCGTTGCGGGGGATGAAGGAGGGAGAGGCAACAGCGTTAGCACTGGGTGGAGACGTGCCTTCCTCCTCGGCAGATGGGTGGCCTACAGCACCGCTGCCTGAGAGGGGACACGGTGTCCCACTGCCGCTGCCTAGAGGTGACTGCATGGACATCGGCTGAAAAGAACTCCCTCGTCATTTTGAAGGACCGGCTGTCACTGCCTTTTGTGCTGAGGGCCTCGCTCTCCGGGGTGGTTGCTGTTACTAGCTGGGGGCGCGAGGTGACACACCACCAATTCCTGAGGAGAGCTTGGAGAGTTGCATTAGTTTGGGAGAGGAGGGGAGGTGAGGATGCAGTCTGGCTGGAGTAGGATGGAATCACTATTTCCAAGGAGACCATATCCTTTGTAGCTGCGAAGGGCTAATGATTTCTGAGCGCATTTCAAGAAGTGATTTTCTGACGGCCAATACCAAAACGTAAATCAAAGCCAATTCTGAACCACAAGCCACACACTATGTGACGGACTGTCCCAAGAACATGCCTTTTTACATTGGAAAACACAGATAAGAACAAGCCAGTGAGATACCTGTGCACCCCTTTAATTAGCTTGACCACAGAATTATTCTGAGTTTACTTGAGCAACCAGAGATATTTAAAAAAAAAAAAAAAATCACTGCTTGATCAGCAAAATTGATTTTTGTGTCTGCTGCACTTGCTCCATTGGTCTCTTGTTTCACTGCACAGGACTAACTGCATGAACAGATATACAAACCATGTTATTTTCAGCTACTTACTCAAATCATGCTTTGTAGAGAATGAATGTTTCCCACGGGCTTATCTTGCACACTGACACAGCAGGGCCTATGTGACCAGCTGGTTTGGCAGTATTTATTTCCACAGCATCTCAGAGGAGAGGTGAAGCAAGCTCTATACTGCAGATGGACCACCAAGGTGAAGTGATGAGAGCTGGTACTTATTTGGGACAAGCAGATGATGCTTGTGGAGTGCTCATGTTCATATGAAGCTCAGTGTTTGAAAACTGCAGGGTGTATTTGTATCTTTTTTTGCACTGGCTTTGGCCAAATACTAGAAGTATTTTTCTCCCTCAAAGCCAGGGCTCAGGAAAGGGAAGCAGTCAATGAGAAGAACACAAATATTGAGTATCTGCAAAAAAAATGAATCCAAACTTTTTATCATGAGCTCGGGAATCTACTTAGGGCTGTCTGTGAGTACCATCAGAGAAGCATGAATAAAACCCAGTCAGAAGACAAGCCACATCACGTCAGACCAGAAGGTCATTTACAGCCATAACTTCTCTGCAGAAGTGGCTGTAGTGGAAATCTAAGAAAATCTATGGAAAAATGAGAAGTGTAGAGTGATCCTTCCATGGTTTACTCCTGGCCATCAGTGATCCGCAATACATTCCAGAAACATAGGCTATATTTGTGTTTGATTTCAGTTTTTCCAAAATAAAAGCTAAACCACAGGGTTAGTTTTTTTCTTTTTTTATTCCCCATGAAGTTCCCCTAAGTTCTCCTTCATCTCTTGTCTTATTTATCAATTCCTTTGAAATTTTTAATTTAATAAATTCTCTAGCCTACCAGCAATGGTTTTAAAGGGGACTTAAAAAAAGAGAGAGAGACTATTTACAAGGGCAGATAGTGATAGGACAAAGGGGAATGAGTTTAAAATGTAAGAGGAGAAACTTAGATTATATGTTAGGTAGAAATTCAGAGGGCAGTGAGACACTAGAACAGATTGCACAGAGAAGTTGTGGATGCCCCATCCCTGAAAGTATTCAAGGCCAGGTTGGATGGGACCTGAGTAACCTGGTCTAGCGGGTGACATCCCTGCCCATCATGGGAATAGTTGGAACTAGATGATTTTTACGGTCACTTCAAACCTAAACCAACCTATATTTCTGATGCAGCCCTGCCACGTTTCCATCATGGTTCATTCAGTTTCATCTAGTTTCCATCACAAGCTATCAAGTAAATAGCTACTCTTGCCAATAAAATCCACACCACAAAAGGACCAAATCATAGCAGCTTGTTTCCAAGACTTTTTTTTCTTTTGATCAGTTTCCACAGTATCTATCTAGGGTAGAGATTCATCATTTAAATCTTCTTCAGTCCCATTGCTTGCTAACAGTGTTAGTCTATAAGAGAATCCTGTACTCATCTTCCAAGAAGATAATTTTTCGTTCTGCTTCTCTTTCTTGATTTGATCTTTCCCTGAGGAGGAGGCGCCAAAGAAGTAGTTGGACAGAAATGGTGAATTGTGTTTTTAATTTCAAATTGCTGGTAACCTTGTAAGAAAAAAGTGCACACAGGATAGAGAAGTGCTTTAGACTAATGAAGACAAGGAATTGCAAAAAAGAACCCAGATAATAGCTCTACAGATATGATAGTATGAAATTAGAGATATAGACCTTCCATCTCAGAATCCATCCTATTTTCCAGATTTTTTTTACTACTGCCTTCTCCTTTATCCAAATTTCTCACCTTTAAGTATTCTGAGTCCTTTCCAAACTGAAAGTTTTTGAGGTTGTCAGTCAGCTCTTTGAGAACATCCAAGGGTAAATTCTGTCATTTTGTGTGGTAATAAATCAAATAACATCTGTTATTTATATGAAGCATTTGAACAGTTTTCTGTAGTTGATATACTTGTTTTCAGGTTTTAGTCACATTCATGTGGCAAGGACTCAACAAACCATATTGATCTGAGGCTTGAGTACTTGAGGTTACAGATACCCTGGATTCAGTGCTGGCTTATTGTCCCCATCCTGGCAGATTTGGAGGGTTTTACAGTGGTTGCGGTTATTGCTGAATGGGATACCTGGTTAGTGCATTCTGTGACAGAAGGGAGACAAATAATGGTCTATTAGATTCACTATTAAAAATCTTGCTTCAATTTTTAAGTGACGTACAGGAAGCTGATAGAAAAAAGCAGCTTTCCCCTGTCATTTAAAAAAAGAATGCCAGAGAGCTGAAAATGTTGGAACCAATAAAGTCATTCAAGAACGAATGCCCAGATGGAGCTCCCCAACACACAGAAGACATTTCATAGATGCTTTTGTAATGCTGCCACATGCAGAAACACACTCTGAGTGTGGCCAACAGAGGAATATGGTGAGTGAGGCAGGGTGTTTTGCTTTGGATCAAGGGCTGGTAGGTTGCACATGGTGAGTAGCAAGGGTTGTGAGAAAAGAAGGAGGCTGGCTTACCTGCCCCAGGGTTTCCTAGCCACTGCCGGTGGCATAGAGACAGAGCCTGAAAGTTCCAGATCAGAACTGTGTAGCTCGGTTCCTTCTTTGGTGATGACAAATAGATGTTCTTCAAGTGTTTATCACACATGAAGGTGAAATGATTATCCTAGGTGTTTAATCAGCTTGTATAAAGCAGACGTCACCAAGGTAAGTTAATTCCTTTTCCTTGCCAGTCCTAAGAGCAGATTGAGAAAAGGAACACTTCGAACTGGCAAAATAATTTTCTTCTTTTCTTTACATTTTGAAGATTTAAAACCCCTTTTTGAATGCAGTAGAGTATCCAGAACATATCAGATCACATGTGTTTGTGTCTGCATGTCTGGACAAGAACCAGCATATTATATTATTAAATACAATTGATATATCAGGTGTACAGGATGGGAGAGTACAGC
>VWZG01010426.1:238978-296248 GCA_013396735.1 Grallaria varia | reverse complement strand
CCTACCAGAAATGCCTGCTTGGTGCTTGGTGCAGTTGACGTCCAGTCTCTCTCTGTACTGCTCTGCCTCAGCTGTTGCTTTTTCTCATGGATGGAAGCTGTAACTCTGTGGAGCATGGACTCTTCAGAAGCCATGGGATTGCACAATGCGGGCTACGTGGAGCCCCTCTACTCTCACTTTCGACTTTCATATATGCCTCACTGCTTTTCTGACACCTCTTGCAGCTTTTATAGGTGAAGTCAGAGCCTTTTAACTCCACTCCTGTCCAGAGTATGAGAACTACTTAGAACCCTCTGTGGGTTTGGTCTCCCTGTCCTGGGATACCAAGTTGATCTGTTAGATTTTAGTCAGAAATTCCTCTTTACTCTGTGTTTTCTAACTTTTCCCTCCAGTTTTTCAACTTCACTCCTTCTTTGGATGCTGGATGCTTTCCTTACTTTTTCTTTTCTTCTTCAGAGTGTCGGTTGTTTTCTCCATCGCCATCTTTCCTCATTATCTCCCTTCTTCTCTTCAGCCAGACTACTATCTCAGTGAATGGAACAAATCTCCTAATAGCTTTTCATCCAGAAGTGTGAGAGAAAAGGTTTGAATCTGAAGCCTTGCAATTATTGCCTCCAAATGATAAACCCAGGAGGGCTGATAGTGTCTTCTCCAAATTTTTCACATTGCCCCAGTGAAGAGCTAGAAGATGGGTAAAAATAAAAAGTGTACCACAAAAGGACACTATTTTGTCTGGTGCAGATTAGGAAACTACTGTCTTGGTCATAGGCACATAAAAAGAAATGATAAGTTAATGCTGCTATAAAGAGCAGGCTGGGGGAAAAGCAATGTTGCAATCAGGATAGATGAGAAGATAAATTTTGGAAATTTCTACAGATATCAGGAGACTAATTGTGCCCAGAGGTGAATAAATACTTAGACCAAATCTGCAGCACCAAATGAAAAAGCTCAGCAATTGCACAAATTGTCCCTTCTTCTTCTTGAGAGATTTTAACCAAACTTCCACTTGTTCTTTCTTTCCATGACCAAGCTTAGATCAAATACTGAAAAAATTTTCTGCATAGGTAAAAACAGCTGGAAAGGCACTGGAAGAGGGGAAGGTATCAGAATCCTCCAAATCTGAGCTGGCTTTTTGTGTGTTCATTGGTACACTTAATATCCACATAACAGTGCCTAGGACATCTTCTTTGCTAAGTAATATCCTGGCCAAGTTGCTTAAGGAAAAGACAGGAGACCCTCTGCAGGAGGAATATCTTTATTACAGCAATGTCTGAAGGGTAAAACTACGTCCAATACATATCCTTCAGATGTTTTGTCTTTAAAATAGCCACAGATTTGGCTTGACCCAACAGAGAAAGCAAAGTTGCATAAAGGAACTTAAATATCTGCTCACCGGTATTGGCATGACACAGATACCTCTTCCCCAGCCACATCTGTGTCTGGCAGAAGGAACGCAGTGCAGAGCTCTCCCTGCAGCCTTTCTGCCACCCACAAAGACTCTTCAGCAGTGACAAACGGCAGAGCAAGGAAAAGTAGCACTAAGCCTTCTACTTTCATTTTTAGTTTTATTCCCTTTGACTGAAGAGCTGTGCTGCACCAGGAAAAAAAAAGACTGAAGTGTGCCTGCCATGAGTTTCCATCACACTTGTCCTGTGGATGCTCTCTGTCTTTCATTTAATCAAATTCCTTCTTTTCCAGCAGTGTAATTAACCTCACATCAGGAAAGTTCCTCCTCTTTTCAGAAGGGATGGGAGTTTTTTATCACCGATGGTCTCAAAAGTACATCTTTCCCTTTGGAGTTGAGGCAGTGAAGGAAGACTCCTGAGCGCAATTTGCTTTGCTGTTCCAGGCAGGATTCTGCAGCACCTTAGTATAGGAAGCACCTTTCTCTTAAGAAAAGGCAACAGCATTTTGGAAGAGACAGTGATGAGCCTTAGTCTTGCTGGGCTTCCCTCTTTGGCACTGCAGTCATTCTCGTACCTGTAGCTCACAAGTCTTGACCTTATTGTCCAAGTTGCAATGCCCTCTCTTTGCTCAGGGTATTTGCCTGGGCAGATGTTTTCATGTACCACCTTTTTCACCAGCTGGTGCATCCACGCTTTGGTCAGAGTGCTGTCTTTGGCCAGAGTGCTGTCTTGGGCTTACGGAAGCTCAGCTTGTCTCAGCAGAGATAACAACCAAGTCATTTGCAGCACTGAGTGCTTCCACAGACAGAAAACCATATAACAGCTCTCCCTTATTTTGGACATTTTGGAAGAGTGATTTTTGGATTTTGTTATTAATCATTCTGTTTGAACACAGTTTTTGGCTTCACTGTGGTGCTTGCTGTGAAGACTTACTTTAATATACAGGATGAGCAGAACTTCCATGAAGCACAGCTGATCAGCATCCCGCAAGGTGCAGAGCACAGCATTTATCATTTTTCATACTGAAGCACATATACAGAGGCAGACAGTGAGTGCAAATATGTGCCACTTTCAAGGCAGCAGATCTCAGAACTTTTTTTGCAATGTAAATTAGATCTAAATCTAAAATACCTTGCAGACATGACAGCAAATTCCATGTAAAGCCTGCCCAGAAGTACGCTGAACACTCAGTGAAGGCTGCTGATACAGAGCCACTCTCTGAAAAATAAAGTTGAAGAAATACAAAAGATGCCAGTAAAACATTAAAGAAAATTAATCAAAACCACAAACACACACACAAAAATCCAAATCTGACTCTGAAAATCACCGCTGAGGCTTCCATGAAGCCTACGAGTATGCAGAATGCAATTCGGCTGCTTGTTAGCTCAGATTATTGGACAGGGATCAATACAACACTGCAATGCTCTTCTGAGACCAGCTCATTCCGCAGACCCCTGATCACTCCAGTAGCTGCTGTCAGTGGGCTCTTTGCCTGAGAAGCATTGCAGATCCTGTCCCATTTCTGTCACAGCTTGGGAATTCTGTTTTGGTTTAAAGAATACTTGTTTTCTATGTTTCTTTTACATTTGGATCACATTTCTCCTGGTTATGTGGTCTTGTTCAACCCAAGCTGTGTGGGGTTCAACACCCCTTGCACATGTCCGTTTGGGGGCCCCTTCAGTTATGCTTGCAAGTGAGAAAAGGGGGTAGGTTACCACTGCTGCAGCTCCCATTAGAGGAGAGGAAGGCAGCCAAGATAACAATGTGTGCAAAGGGAAGAGCTCTACCACACAGCTTCAACAAGTATTATTTTTACTATTTAAAATTTTATGGTAAAAATGAGGTAATAATCAGGAGAAATTCTCCCTTAGTCATGAAAAAATGTCCCCAGCATAGTCTCACAGAATAATTCAGGAGAGAGAGGCACATACTTTGCTAGAATCGAAAACTATCAAAATATTTCAAACACAAAAATAATCCATTAATTTGACATTTTTTATAAATGACAAATTTGAGAAAAAAGAAACTTTTCATAAAAATGTTGCTACTAATGGTGCATATCCCACTTGTTTTTTATTTCTCAGGCCAGCATATCATACCTGCTCTGTCACTGTTCTTCTCTGTTGCTTCACATCAGACTCTGGGCAGCTGGGCATTGTGGATGGCTCCTGTTATTTGACGATCTCTCAGCCTCCAACAGGACCAGTGCTGAGACGCTGTGGGCCCTTACAAGGGCAAAACCTACCACATCTATGCTTACTTACCTCAAATCAAACTTTATTTCTTAATTGTTATGACATCCTCAGGTTCCTGGTCAAATGTGCTTTGAAGTCAGCAGAAGAAATGCCATTGCTTACAATGAGTTTTGAACACCTACCACCTTTCAATGCTTTCCAGAGCTTTGTATTTGTCCCCTCTTCAATCAATTTGTTTTGTGCCATTCTTCACACTAGCATGAGGAACAAGGCTCAGCAGTCTCTGATCCACTTTGTGATTTACCCTCACAAAGCTCTTTCCCAGTCCAATGTTAGGATGTCCCTGGAGCACAGTCCAGCCACCCGCTCCATGTCCTCAAAGTGCCAACAGCAACAGCAGGAGCTGCTGAGCTGTGCTTACACTTTAGGGGGCCTTCAGAGAAGGGAATTCTTGTGTGACTAGGTCCAAGGCAGGGGCTCATGTCAGGCAATACATCTTGCTTAGGATGCGTTTACATTAGTGTTGTTGCAGGGAGCAATAGCCCCCAGCTATCTCTTCATATCACACAGACTTGGTTGACAGAATGGTTTAAATATATGGAAGTCAGGTGCCCTCTGGAAAAGAATAAAATGGGAAGCTGTGCCAAAGAGGCACGCAAAGTGGGCTACAACCTGTACACGTGTGCATGAGGACCTGAACCTGTTACTGGGCGCTCAAGAAGCAGCAAAGCAGAGGCATGGTGGAAACATTTGATCCAAGTCTTGCTCGGAAATTGCCCCTTATCTGAAAATGAAGGTAGAAGATGGGGCTGCAGAGGCTTTAGGCTACACACCTGCCCCTACTATGCTGCATTGCTGAAGGGGGGTGGGTACAACCTCAGAAGAAAAAGGATACCCACTTGTGGGAACAAGCATGTTCTCTCCTTAGCCAGGCCATCCAAATTTACCGTGCTGAG
The DNA here is from genome assembly GCA_013396735.1 of Grallaria varia. Classification (NCBI taxonomy): domain Eukaryota; kingdom Metazoa; phylum Chordata; class Aves; order Passeriformes; family Formicariidae; genus Grallaria; species Grallaria varia. The sequence continues at coordinate 291,691 of VWZG01010426.1, read as the reverse complement.
TTTATGACTTTTTTCCCAAGTTATTGAGTGGATGGAAAGCTGAGCTACAATGGCAACGTAATACATTTAAAAACTCAATATTGTTTATTCTACTCCTTAGAAGTATCCATGCTTTGACCACTTTGCTGAAGAGATAACAAGGAGCTGAGTCCCTAAACTCAGCTTTTTCTGCTGGGATATCACAGACAACCATGAGTGTGACTTCACAATGGACATATTAGTCCTGGAAGTAGGAAAGCACTGAAGAACAAGGGTGTTGGAGCCCAGAAACAGCCAAAGTCCCATTTCCATGTTAAGTGCCGTACAATACATCCACCTTACTATACAGACTTGATGAAAACAATGGTATTTTTAACCTTTGATGACACTAGGAGTAGGAGAGGTCTCTGAATTTACAGGTTTTACACTAGCTGATATTTTGTATTTTTTTTTTATTAATATCATTAGAATAGAATAAACTTGTGAAAGGTAAGGACAAAATCAGTGCAATTGATTAATATAATTAATAACAGGAAAGGCACTTATCTTTCTATGGCAGAAGATGAAAACCAGGCACAAACATATTATTGAGATTTTTTTCTGCATATGTCTCAAAGATTCCTTTGTCCACTTTCTAGATTGCTCCCAGAAGTGCCTTTCTCAAGCAGTGATTATTCATGGTTTCACAATGGACATGGAGGTCACTATTAGAATCAAAAAATTAAAACTTCCAAATTTTTCTTTTGCCATTAACTTCTAATATGGAACAAAAAAAGTCTTTATTTCCTTCAATAATAGATAAGGGTCAAAGGCTACACATTAAAATCCCCTCCATTAGGCACAGTCAATTGAATTTTGAAGTTGGGTTTTCTATTCTGGAGTCTTCGTTGGGAACTAAATATAAGAAGAAGTCACATTTCCTGGAAAAAAAAAAAAGAAAAAGCCTGAGGACAAAGGGACCTGCTCACAAGTGTTCACACGACTCTGGGCTATAGCAGCACTACAGACCAGGTTCTGACTCTTAGCTCTAAGGAGGCAGTGATGGATGATGTCCCAGTGTGAAGGCTGAGCAGTGATAAATGAGGCAGCCATGCTGAGCACACTCAGGGTAGCATGGTAGTTTTACAACACATCCTAAAACAACACTGGCTGCTGCTTTGATGGACAAAACTCATAGAGACTGGAGAGGAAATATCAGCTGTCTGTGACAAGGCACTGGGAATTTCCGGCTGGCAACTGAATGCAAAAAGAGCACCTTTGCTGATGCTTCTGCTGAGAGAGCAAGGACAGACATTTTGTACCTAAAGATAGCTCATGTGTTTTCTCTGTGGATGGTCATTGAAGGGCTGTGGATGAAGAATGCTGAGCAACCTGAGAGACAAAAGCTCTGAGGTATTTTGAGCCTTGGTCTTAGACACGTAGATGTGGAGGGACATTTGGGACCTTGCTGCTGGACTTTCAAAGAGACAGGTGCCAAAGCTGTGTGTTAAAAAATGCAGAGATCAACTGAGTTGAGTTCGTGTTTTCACCAGTCCTTTGAGTGTATTTTCCTTGTTGAAGGTAGGTGCCCTCAGGCCTAGGTGAGAGGAGAGTCACCAGCTGATACATCTCCAGTCACAGGGGACCCGTTTCTGAGACCTGCAGCACTGCAAGAACAACAAGGGATGGCTCAGGGTCTGGCTGAGACAGTGAGCTAGTGTGGGTGGCAGGTGGCAGGGGAGAAACAGGTGTTGAAGAGGAATAAAATGAAATCAAAGGGATTTTTTTGCTTTGCTAATGCCCATTTCGTTGTCTTAGGTTTTGGCCCTGGGTGGCACACAGTGGTACAGTAAGAAAGCAAGGTGAATGGGAGTTCCAGATGCCAAAGCATGGCCTCAGCTTAACAAACACCAACTAGGTTTGTGGTAGAATATAAAGTCAAACATACGTCCTCTGACACCCAGAGGGAGAGGAAGAAGGAGGAAGGAGAAGGCTAGCCTAGCTGACCCTCACTGCCAAGTGGGAACCAAAAGCAAATACCCTCTGCAGGTGGTCCCAGCCTGCCCCTGGAAGTACAGAATTGTGCTTATTTGACATTCACTTAAACGTAGAAAGTACTCAACCTCCTTCACAGAGTGCCAGAAATACCTGACACAGTCATGGGCTATGTAAGAGCGGAAGTCATCACATTCACCCTTGGTGGCCCAGATATTGGAGTGAGGAGGAAACAAGTCAGCTGGGCTCTGCTGTAGCTCATGGAGGGAGGGAGGCATCACCATTAGTTAATGAACTAATACCCCAGCAGGGCAGCCTCATTACCCCAGAACCCCATCCCAAAACTCAGCCACATATATCACCTGTCAGTCACACTTCACTTTTGAGCAATGACTGTAACCACACTGCAGTTACATTATTCAAGGCTGGAAACTCCCCTACACACACCTGACTTCCACATATGCGCGCATGGTGTTAAGAAGTTAAGAACACGCAGCACTTCTTAGAGGCAATACTAAAGACAGAGAGCCTTTAAGACAACTTTCAGTTCCTTTTGCCCTCCACAAAGTCAGTGTCTTAAAAAATGGCTCATACATTATTCAATTGAACAATTCAATTTTTCTTATTTGATAAAATTTATCCTGTGTAATAGGCTAGATAGGTGACTTCCTGTATCCCTATAATCCTGGCCTTTTTTTAAATCCCTTACTATCTTGATTCTGCAAATGTGTATGTCATTGAGGTCTAGGTCCAGACTGAACACAGCTCAACTGAAAAAAAAAACAACAACAAAACCTTCACCGGAAGAAAAATGGAGATGAGGAACATGGCAGCAGCAAATAGTGACCCAAGAGAAATAAATGGAAGTCTTGATCTCAGGAGAGCGAGGGTTGTCCTCCAGGCTTCAGAGTACTGAGGACATCTCCCCTCACATGGAGCTCAGGGTGAAACCCCTATATGGAAGTATCTGACTCTCCTGCCCAGGCTACCCCAGTCACCACCAGCAATGTGGTCCTATGAAATGTACGCAATGATTCAAAAGTCAGATATCACACAGATATCCCACAGTGGTGGAAAGTATCAAAAACCAAACTAATTAAAACAAATATGCTGTTCTGTACACAGTCTTCTGTGCCTGCTATCAGGAAAATTTATCAGTAGACACATCTGTATCCCAGATTGCTTGGCACCCTGCCTTTGAAAAACCCTTAGTCCCACCTCTTGTCAACTCACTGGCCTGTAATTCTGAAGTTTGGACCAACGATATTTGTGTGACATGCGTGACTACAGATGGTCCAATGATAGCAAGTCGGACATTTCTGAGAAAAATAAGTGTATCTACCCATGCTTGAGGAAAAATTTTATTTCACTGTGAAGTGCTGAAAGGACTAGACCTTCCCTAGAAGGGAATTTCTGCTCCTTCATAGTGCCTAAGGCACACGTATGAATAAAGATGCCATGAACTCTGAGCTTGGCTTGATACCCTGTGCTCTCATGTACATGCTGCAAAGCACTCTCTGTGCAAAGCAAGGGAGAAAGAAGCACACTTCAAACCCATGAATTGCTAAATAGCAATTCAGAGCAAATGTTGCCCTATGGCTGCCAAAGTTGAATGCAGAGGAATAAGAAGCCTGGACCCAGTCCCAGGCAGGGTATGTTTGGTCTGATGCAAACAAACATGTTTGCATTGATCTGGACCTCAAAACACAGCAGGAAACAAAAACAGTCCCCAAGCACGAGGACATTAACCCTCATGATTCAAGATCAAGATGGAAGAAATATCAATGGGGCATTATAGTGGCAGCTTTGCAAGGTAATGGGACTTCAGAACTACAGCTGTTGGCTACTGCCTGCACCCTGTTCCGCACCCATCCTACTGCAGGCTTCTTGACCTCCTCCTTCTCTGTGTAACCCTGCAGTGTACCCCATCAAGCTGGACATTTTTATCCAGAATCCTCAAAGACTGGCTCTGAAATTTTCCTTTCATTTTAACTTGTATTTGGAGAGGCATTAAGGTCTCCCGTTGTCTGATTCCTTTTCATCAGTGCACTGCAGTGAAGTATACATCTGCAAACTTCCTTTTCTTCATTCTGGGGAGTTAGTTCAGTTTTTGTAACAAGACAGTATCTTTACAGATTCAGGATCATCTTCAGGTTCAGAATGAGGGTGGACATCACTTCTGCATCTCATCTCAATAATAAGCAATGTAGAGAGCTCCAGAACTCAGTGAATAATGAGTCAGGCTCCCAGAAATCATGTTTGTAATAATAAATCTGAACTTGCCTTCTTTGTTTCTGGTGGTTTCCAACCAATAATGGCCATCTTTTCAAACTGTCATCTGCAATTTGGACAACATGCAAAAGGTTGTGGCCATTTCATAGCCCAAGATGAGAATATCATATAACTCAGAACTTTACAGCTGGAACTGAGAAAAACTAGCAGTCAACAGACATTCATTGAAGCTGCCAAAACAGGTAAATGATAAAGCTTGCTCTTTTTTTCCTTTTTTTCCATTTTTTTCCCCCCCTGTTGCTGTCAGAGCAGCCTGTTCCATCAGACGTGTTGATCTGCCAAAAAAGAACCCAGATGATGTCCCATTGCAGATTCCCCACACAAGGCTCTTCCCTTGACCCAATGTCCCCAAGATATTTTGCTTTCTTCTCCTTTTCATGTGGTTCTTCCTTTGTGTTACCTTGGACCCTTGTAGCTGCTCTGCTTTTCATGTACAGAACAAGTCCCACTCGAACCCTCATTCAGCCTTCGAATTAAATTTATTTTTTCTCCACTTTTCTTTCTTTACTCTTTACTTTGTCTTTCCTGCTGTGCTTTAAAATATACATAGATATTTGGCTCTTGTTTCACTAGGAAATAAACCAACACTTAAAAAAAAAAAGCACAACTATTGCTGCTTTTATCTTCCCAAGTAAAACAACTGTCAAACTCCCATATTCTATTGAATGGATAACTGAACATGGATGAAAACTCCTGAAGACAATTTTCTATAGTATAGATATCTTCGTCAAAATCAAAATGTGTCCAAGGAAGACACCAAGTATGAAAAATTTTCAACTTGCAGTGGTTTATCCTGTCGTTATTATTCCACACTAATGGATATTGTAAAATATTCTATTTTCATAAAGTCAAAACAGAATGGTTTGACATTTTCATTCCAGTACTGGTGCTGTTGTAGCACATATCATTACCTAACATTTTATTACAATGCTTTCTCTTTATTAAAATTAAATGAACAGTCAAATGAAAATGTACTGAATTACTGAAGTAAAATCTTTCAAGGATCTTAAGCCATACTTTCATTTTTATTCAAATGTGAATTCATCGGGAATTTTAAAGTGTTGGCTTTGAATTTGGATATAGTTCAATATGAAATGCCAAGGTGTATATATAGCATTCCTCTCCCTTCCTCCTTCCTCCTTGGAATGGAACAGTCGGCTTCTTGCTGCTCCAAGTGCTCTCACATTCATCATGGGACTTCTTTTGTGGGTAGCAGTTACCATAACTTCCCATTATTTAAAAACACACTCCATGAGCTGCCAGTAACACCACAGGTTGGCTTTAAAATTGATGTGGCTGATGATAAAATGCATTAAACACAAACAATGTCATAGCTACTGATGGTAAAGTCACTTGTTTGTGCTCAGGAGACACGAAACCAACAAAATATGCTAGTTCAAATGAAAATGCAGAAGAAAATAAAGTTCACATCAGTGCAGAAGAGATAAAAAGACAGTTCTCTGCTTCATTTACAATTATTTTTACTTCTGAAAAGCAAAATTTAATGGAGCTTTTCTAATAAAACACCGAAATGTTTGAACTCATCTACTTGCACCAATGCAGGGTACACTGACAACATGCTCAATACAGCTTAGGTGTTTTGGTTTCAACTTAACAATATTAATACCTCATTAAATTTAATTAAAATGGGATGTGCATTTAAAGCAAATAAGGATGTTCACAAGCTCTTTTCACTGGGTTGACTAAAGCTGTTTAAATTCCTGATCTCAGGCAAGCCTTGGCCGTGTTCTGTCACTGATGAGGCTGAACTGATATGGAGAAGGAAAATGTCTCCAAGATCCTGCAAAGCTGAAACACGGGCGATTGAAAACCATCATTCTCTGACTGCTCCACCATATGTTCACCTTGTTGCCTTTTAGGTAGAAGCCTGTATAGTCAAACCTTGGTCTACATACCCTCGAACAAAGAACCTGCTTGTACAACACATCTGAGGGAGAATACATTTGAGTGTTTTTCATCTCTCATACAAACACATACCTGGACCAAAAGGAAATCCAAGCGTTGAGATGTTTGTTCAGTTGGTGTCTACCACCTCACATGGAGTGGTGGCAACAGTAAACTAAGTCAAACTATACAAGAATAGAATAAAAATCCAGTGAGAAATAACAAAACATCTCTGACTGCCATAGGATTGTGAGAAAAGATCCAAAATGTTATTTTGATGGTCATAATAGTTTGTGGCTCAGTGGGAAGACATTAATGTACCACAGACCTTAAAAAATGAATTTTTCTGCCCAAGCATTGTGCATTGCTTCTCAGATCAAGATGACATTTGTACAACTCTGTCTGCATGAAGCAAAGTGAACTTCAGTGATGAGATGGAAAGTCTAGGGAGGAGCCATGGGTAAATTACTGTTCAATTTCTTCTTCATTGGATGGTTAAACAGAGATAATCTTCAATATGATCCATGTGACTTTTGAGTGGAGCAGAGATGATGTAAAATTTTTCCTTTTTTTTTGTTCCTCACAGCTGTGATGCCAGTTTGTTTCATACACTGACTTCACGTAAAAGTCCCTTTTACCCTGCACAGGTAAAAATCACTTTGATGAGATGTTTACAGACCTATAACCTCTTCTTCCAACCTCATGCAAAGAGTTGATTTCTAACCTACTTTCCTGCATTTGCTCATCTATATCTGCCTTGACACAGTGGAAACAAAAATAATAGCTGGTTTTCATAACAAAAAAAAGCACCTTCTCTCCTTCACACAAAAAACATAAAATATCTCATGAAAGACTTGGTAGTGGTTCAGTGAAAATTCCCCTGTCCTCCTGTTCCAGTCCAACTACCATGAGCAGAAACAATTAAAACTGAGGCTTTGATTCTAGAGGTGCATTGATCCCAGGGCTGGATCCTCCCTAATTCCTGTTAGCAGTCTGGGAGCCCTGTAAGAGAGTGGTTAGTCTTTACTGTGCATCCCCTGTAGCCCAAAATATTAGGAAAAACATGAATACTTGGCTATTCCTTTCCAAAAACTGTGGTAGCTTCTATTCCTTTCCATGCCTCCTGGAAACAGTCGATCCACCTTAGTTGTCACCAGGCCCTCAAACATGACAGCAGGGAATCATAGAATATGCTGAGTTGGAAGGGACCCATGAGAATCACTGAGTCCCACCCCTGGCCCTGTGCAGGACACCCCAGGAATCACACCATATGCCCATTGTCCAAATGCTTCTTGAACTTTGACCGGCTTGGTGCTCTGACCACTTCCCTGGGGAGCCTGTTCCAGGTGTTCAATTACCTTCTGGATGAAAAGGTTTTTTTCCTGATATCTAACCCAAACCTCCTCTGACTCAGTTTCACGCCATTTCCTTGAGTCCTGTCACTGGTCACAAGAGTGAAGTCTGCCCACCAGACCTGTCAACCCTAGAACCTTAGCAGCAGTGTCTTAGCTATGTGACTGCTGTCATCCGGCTAGGATGCTACTTATGCCACTCAAGATAAAGATAAAGGTGAAAGAACCATAATCATTATTATGCTCATTTCCACCAGGCTTTCGTTTCTCAGTATTTCCCTTTCTTTAATGTAGAGTTGTGACAAGACATGAAATACTGGGCAGCTGGAAGGTGTATTTCTCTCCATTGTCCAGCTGTGACTCTCAGAGCACTATAAATTGCTGAAGATGTTGCCTTCATGAATCTTACATCCTTCTTCTGGCTGATGGATGTGAGAATATGTATAGTACCCCATTGTCTGCAGTCCTACATGATACAGGCACTTGCTCATTACTGTACTTTGGCTGGACTGTCTCCTCATGTGCACAGTTTAATATACACACTGTCATCACCAGAATGAGACTTGTTTATACTCTCTGGATTTTAAACTAAAAATTTGTTAAAATGCTTGGGGCTTAGTTTTGTTTTTTGTTTTTTTGTTTTAATGGAACTTAAACTTCTGAATCTAACATTTTTGGAGAAAGCTCAGATTGTTAAGGAATCAGCAGGACACATCACCAAGCTACAATAGGTTCACTTTCATGTGGATGCTGTAGCAGGCCAGCCTTCATGGAAAAACTCTGAATGTGAATTTAGCTAGTTTTGGATAAAGACGCCTTTCAGCGTCAATAAACACCATGAATGCAGCCACGGTAGAGTTACAACTTAATGAGATGAGGGGAAGTGCACAGGGTCAGGCCTCATCTCCCGGCCTCTGTCATGCTAATCAGCTGGGCAGCCTGCAGCTGAAAAACTGCTGGAATTTTTATCTGCATTTCATTTAGTTGGAAGGAAATTGACCCAGATGGTCCACAAAGGCAATAGAAGGCTGGCAAGCAGTCTAGTGCTGCACACTTTTCCGAGGGACTGCACTTGTCCGCCCGTCCCTCTTGGAGCCCGAAACATAAAAGATTAAAACAGCGTAAGGGAATTGATTTCATGATTTTTAGATAATTTCCCTAAGATTTCAGAAAAGACCTAAAAAACCTAATTTAATCAGCCAGAAGCTCAATAGTAATTAAAGGGAAGAAAAGCTGAGATAATGAAAGAGGTGGTGGGGATTTTTGCTGTTGCTGGTGGGAACCTTTCTTAATTAGAAAAAGTCTAAAATCTAAATGATGTTAATGATGACAAGCATGAACATTTATTGCAAAGCCACTGTATCCCTGGTCAGTTTAGATGATTGATTGCCAAATTTGATAAACTTTCTTAGAGAAAGCTAAAATAATTTCTTATGCATTTGTCCAAGCCAAGTATTTCTGTATGTTTGCTCAAATGATCCACATTGGTGTCACTGTTATTCCTTTGGACAAAGCATAGGTATTTGAACAAGCGATACCACACCATCCGCTCATGGGTTCACCTATTTTGCTTTGAAAGCTTAATTAAAACTCCAGTAAAAATAAGGCCACTTCAGATTCCACCTACTTTTTCACTGTATTCTTAGAGATTACAATATTTCAAAGCAAGTACAGCAAACTCATGGAGGGACAGCTGATGGCTTATCTACTTAATTGTAAATTATAAAACATAACTGTAATCATATTATATGAAGCATTTTGTAAGGGCAAACTTTCAGACAGAAATTGTTGTGACAGTCCAGAATTGCACGAAGCTGGTAGAAATGGCAGGGGATCCTTTATCTAACAGTTGTACCAGTGAAGATTCCGTCGTCCACTACCTCCACCCTGCCCTGAATTACCAGCATTACTCCAGTCTGGCTAAGGCTTCTGTCTTTGTAGATAGTCAGGTGGCCTCAATCAGCAGTATGTTAACCTCCCCCCAGGTCTGGATAGTTACTGAACACCTGCAAACAAGTCTTCCCAGTGCAAGTCACACCCAGCAACTTCAATGGAATTTCCTCTGATTTCCATTTGTATAAAAGCACGTGTAAATCTGGACTAACATATTTGAGGTTCTGGGTTCAGACATGCTTTTCTTTTCATGACAGGAATTCTGTCTTTGGGGACATGTGATAAAAAAAGCCCACCATAGAACTACACAATGGAAAGTGCAGTCTGACAGCTCGTGCAGGGACAGAAAGATCTGGGATTTTTCAGCTCCTTCTGGTTCTCTGAGAACTTTGTCCAACTTGTGGCAGCTCAACTGCTAAGGCAGCTGCGTGAGTACATTAGCAGTGTGACCCAAACATACCACCTGGTCCATGGTCCATGCTGCAAGTGATATAGACCTGGTCTTTTTCTTCCAAGGCATTAGTGACACAGCTATGAGTTATCTCAAGGATTGTTCCTTCTTAAGGTTATGACAATCACACCTGAGCTTAAAGCTGACACAAAACACTTACTCTCAGTCCTGTATGAAAAACAGATTAGGATCATTTCTATTTCCAGCACAGTCAGAAGTCCTAATCTGCTCCTGATGTCCCTGCTAATATTTCAGTAGCAAAGAATGAATGGAAGAATGTTAGGAGGTCATTAGCTCCTTTTCTTGATCTGGCAGTGGCCTCTTTAGTAACCTAGGGCAATTTATAGGACAGATATTTAAAAGGGAGATGACATTTATGTTGTTCTGAAGACCAAATACTCAAGATCGAACATCTTAAAATCATACTTGAGACCCATAAGGCAGCATGCATAGCCACTGTCAACCCTGAAGGTGGCAGAAAGAAGTTCTGGCACTGCAAATCCTTGAATCATTGTCTCTGAAAGACAGGAAGAGATCAGTACTTTCCATGTCACTTTCAATACCCCTGCTTGCCCTCCACTGTAGAAGGGAAGGATGCAGACTGTTGGTGATGCCTGTCTCTCAGGGACTGAGCCCACTGCGTACGGGTTGTCTTGATTTGCTTGAAGGAACAAGCTGGTTAAGCAATCATTTTAGTTACACACATCCTCCTATCCACTCAGGAGCTAGGAAGTAATAGGACCTGATAGAAAATATGGAGGTCTGGTGTATTCAGTTGATGTACTAATTACGTTAAATTCTGAAGCACATGAGAAACTCCTCCAAAAAGTTTAAAACAGCTCTTCCCAGTGGGTGTAGCAAAGGTTTCACTGTAGGATGCTTCCCTGGAAGTAGTAGTGGGCTCAGCAATGCAGCAGAGTGAAAGATTTAGAAAGGTCGGATCAGATATTCAACATCACTTGGACAAACTTACTCACAGATATGGGTGCTTCTGCCTCCTCGGGAGCCTTCTCAATGCAGATGGAATCCAACCTTGGAGCTGAACAGGGATTCAGTGGTAGATAACCATGGGGCAGGCCCTGATGCATAAGCTACATTTTGACTGGTGCCTGAAATCCAGATATAGAACCAAAATTGTCTCCTCTTCATAGTGACAAGGCAGAATAAAAAAGAGCTTTTTAATCGTAACTGTACCACTGATGACCCAGAGCTGTCCCATCAGCAGTGTGTGTGAGATGCTCACCACCAAGTTGGCTGTTTCATGTTTCAATATTGAATGAAATCACCACTCTGTGTCTGCAGCAGTTGTGGTGTGTAGATGGACTGAATTCAATGTACCATATCTGAAGGCAGCAGCAGGCTGGGCCCCATGAGTCCCACTCCTAAGCCCTGAAGGATGCTTACAGGGCAGATGACGGACCAACCTTGTTCTCTGGCCCATCATGTTCATGAAGCTCATGCTGACAGAGTTTGGATAAGCGGAGTAGAAACGGAAGCTAAAATATGAAAAGGAGGGGAAAAAAATCTGTGAAAACCAGCAATTTCTTTAGAAATCATTCAGTATGGTTAAAGAGGCTTGCTATCATCTTGGCACGTGTTTCAGCAGCTATCACTAAAAAGGGTTACCAGACCAGAAGCCACAGTTGCTGGAGGAAATGGAAAGATTCAGTTCAAAAAAGCTGAAATAAAATGAAAAGCTCTTCAATAAACTAAACACAGTTCTGGGGCTGATGAGTCCAGTCAGCCCTCACTGTGGGACAGAGAATACTGCTGGCTACGAAGTCTGTTTCAAAACATTTCAGTGTCCTTACCACATTTTCCTTGAAGACTGCAAAAGCTGGATTTGTTGTTTGTGCTAGAATCCTGGGAAGGCCTCTGGCAAAACAGGGAGTGTTTATTCAAACATCTGGCAAGGAGAGCCAGAGGCTGAGCTGGGCACTGACTAACTCTCCCTCCCCACTCAGCACAGGTCCATGCTTCACCAGGGCACAGCCTAGGACCTGCACACCTGGGAAGGTGCAGGCAAAACAGAGAGCCCAGAAGAGGACAATAAGAATGACAGTAAGTCCAGAAAATATGATATACAATGAAGGAACTGGAGTTGCTCTAGTGCACACCAGGGATTTTCTGATAATATTTTTCAAACATAGTTGCTGCAAAGAAGGAGTAAAATGCTCCTTATGCCCATATAGAACAAAAATAACATACTTAGGTGCAGTGTGGAGGCTCTCATAAGACACTAGAAACACTTGCTAATGGTATGAACAGTGAAGGAGTGGAGCTGTGCTGGAGAGCTGTGTGCTGCCTGAACAGCTTGCAGGAACCTCTGTCTGACAGGTAAGACTGATTGTGTCCTGTGGAGATGGTCTGTACTAAAAGACTGCATGAAAACCCATCCAGCCCTATTTTTGTAATCTTTCAAAGTGAATCTACTTTGATGACTTGAGCTCTCTGGATACTTTTGGTTTGATTATATAGAGTCACCTTACACCATGTGGAAGGATATCTGCAAGGATTCGTCCCTCTAAAAACAAAATAGCGTAAAATATAGAGGTCTAGTACGCGGATACAACTCAGACAAATGTAATAAGTTTGCAAATTCTTGTCCTAAGTCTGAATTTGGTCTCTGTGAACCTGATAGAAAAAGTGCTACAGAAATAATACAGAGAAATAACTCCAAAAAAGCTAAAATATTTTAATAGAAGAAAAATCATGCTACAGAGCCCTGCAGTTTAACTTAAAATTCCACAGAAAGTTAATTCATTAGTAAAGTCACTCAAGCTTGACTAATAACAGTCTGAGCCAGAAAATGTAGCAATTTAAACTAAACCCTTAGTTGTGTGCATAACATGATGCATATGATGCCAGCTGCTGAAATTGCCATTTCAAACCTCGCTCTGGTTGGCACAATGGGAACAAATAGCTCTCAGCTGCAGGTGAAGCCTACCAGACCTTTCTCCTCAATCTTTGTATAGTGTCAGTTCTCCTTAAAAAACAGCCATTAAATTATCGCCATTGTCTTGGGGGAATGGTGATTGATGCCTCTCCTTTTATGCTAACTCAGCTTGTCTCTCTACTCTAAATGGCCTTGTCTTTGGCATGGATCTTGGTAGTACATCATTAGGTTTTGGTACACTTCGTGCTGCTTGCTTGCTCACAGCTTGGCAAACAAGGCTGTCAGATGATACAGCCGCGCAGTGGATTAATACAACTCTTCTGAACGCCTTAATACAAAAAGCTATGGGCTCCCACCTGTTGGGGCTCAAACAGGGTGCTTTGCAGAGAGTGACTTCCCTGCGTGAACGTTACAGCAACAAGGTAAAAAAGCAGGGCTTTGTGCCTCTGCTCTATCTGTAGGGTGTCACCCCAGCTGCTGCAGGCAGCCTGGGAGGGTGCACACATGGGAATGGGAGCTACGGGAACTCCCATGATGGCAGTGGAGCCCAAAACAACCATTTCAGGTGTTTATGTTGGCATTCAAGTGCTGTTGCTTTGCAGTTGCACCAAAAACATGAGCTACTCCCTCGTGTGTCAATAAACTGCAGAGGATGGCCTTTTTTTGCATACAGCTGATTGCTGCTTGTAAACGTACAGCCACATACCTTTGGAGAGGGGCCAAGAAGAGAAGGGAAACCAAGGAGAAAGAGAAAGCTGTAAGGGTCTGTAAGGCGCAAAAAGCCTGTTCTGCCAACAGCAGTACAAGCCCCCAGCAAACATAGAGGCACTGGTGGTTATCCCTGTGACCATGGCCACCGTGGTCCTGAGTGCTTTTTGCCATGTTGGGTTCCCTGGGCAGCACTGTGGGGTTTCAGAGGTGACCCTCGCCTTCATGCCCGCAGAGCAGAGGGTCAGCTGCTGGTCAAGAGCCACTTCCTTGCTGCACCACCATGCTGGCCTGCAACTGGGATGGGTACTGAGCTGGGAGTCAGACCTGGCAGCACTGCCTTTTGGATAAAGGGGATTGGCAGTCTGAGCTATGGTTCCAGCCCAAGTGAGTCGTTCCGCTGTGTCTTCCTGCAAAGCAGGAGTTACTGTGGTACACTAAGCAGGTGACTTCTGAGACCAGATTTCCAAGGAGCTGTGGGATGCTTTCACAGGAAGATTACAGAGGCAGGGAGGACAAAAGTTGAGAGTGTTGAAGATAACTTTCTTGTGTGAAAAGTCTTTCTTCTCAGACTATAAGTTCCGAAATAAAAGAGCCAGGCTTTACATCTCTCTGGTTCCTCACATAGCATCACCTTTGACCTCGCTGGTCCTGTTCCCACTCTTCCTCCCTTGCCCATTTTGATTTCAAATTCTTTGAGCAGAGAATGTTTCTTGCAACGTCTGAATTGGCATAACATGCCTCTAGTGCTGACTGTGGTTTGTCATGGTAAAATGAGCCTTAAATGCTTTATTTTTTCCTTTCTGCCTCTTGAACACCTATAGTTTGAATTAGCTGTAATAGCCACAGCTTGTAAACTTCAAACTTCCAAGTAAAGAGTGCAAGTACTAAAATAGACACATCAAAATTGTTATATTAAACGGATAAAAAAAGTGTAGCCTATCAACTCCACATCACATCTGGGAAGCATGTGAAGCTTACCCATGCATCTGTACTTGACAGATGGGTGACCTGAGCTCAGAGGTTGTTACTCAGGCTCATATTTTTAAGCAGCCTCTGACTCAGGAGGCAGCTTATGTGTGCTGCAGCCATCAGAGCACCTAGCAGATACCACACAGACAAAATCTCTCCCACTGTGAGCCTTGTTTGAACCAAGGGTATTCACAGGACACTCCTAGTGAGATTACCACGGTGTTCATGGTATAACATAACCCTCTATTTAGTGCATAATGTGGCTTACATTTAACTCACTTTGTATTTTTTCATTTCCTTTTTAGGATGAAGAGAGACCGAAACCCTTATTTCTCCCATACATTAAGTACTGGGTGCAGTAGAGGTCTCCGCATCTCAAGAAGGATGTAGTAAAGTCAGAAGATAAAGGAAAAACACAATGAAAATGACTGTGGGGTGAAGCAGCCACTTCATGTGGAGAGACTAAAAAGGCTCCTTAGTTTAGAGGAAAGAAGGTTGAATGGTTATGTACAAAGTTCATGAAACCACGAAGGTGATGAGTAAGGCAAACTTGGAATTGCTGTTCACTAAATCCCTACTGCAAGCACCAGAAAGTGCTCTGGGAATCCTGGGGAGATCAGTTTAAAACAGACACAGACCAGTGCACAGCTGGTAGCAAATATCTGGAAATCACATCCAGGGGAGGCTGCAAAGTTGAAGAGTATGAGCAGATTCTCAAGAGGTTTAGATGCATCTGTGGACAGCAAGCTCATGAGCTGGTATTCAGGACCTGTGCAGGTACCTCCCATTAACATCCCATCACCTCTAGGATGGGAGGCTCCCAGCAGTGCGAATGGGCCACAGCAAGTGGCAAAAATCCTGTGCACCCCCTCATTGTGGCTCCTACTGTCCAAAATAGAGACAGAGTAGGAGGTAGGAGATCACTGGTCAGACCCACGAGAGTGTTCCTCAAGTTCATCTTCTGCAGTTTTCTCCCTCAGAGGCTTCATGTTCTCCCCAGAGCCCAAGGAAAGCTCTCCCTGCAAAGGGCCCACCATGGACTGGCAGGAAAGGGGTGCTTGCCATGGTCTAGATGGTTCTCACATCTCTAAATGTGGTCCTGGAGTTACTTTTATTCTGCTTTGGTGGCCGGGAACAATACTCCTTTAATAAAAACACTGTTTTAGAGTGACTGTTTACAGCCACCTCCAAACAGCTTCTTGCAAATGTTTTCTCAAGTGAAAAATAATCAGTCTGCTTTGGTGGAATTCAGCAACTTCTTCATATCATTCCTTTGCAGAGATGTGAGGGGAATAAGGTTTCTTAGGATGTTCATGGACACAGAGCCTCTGGCAAACATGCTCTTCCAAGAAGAATCACAGTAGGATGGGATCATCTGGTAAATCTTCAAGGCTCCAGGAATTGCCTAATTGGATATTAGAAAAATAACTTGTCTCTAAGTTACCAGCTATGGCCCAGTTACAAAACATAAAACCGAAATATATAAGAAATGCGCAAAGCAATAGACAAAGAATCTGCAGACAATCCAGAGACTGCCCAACTGCTGGGCATATTGCTACAGGTGAATAATAAAGGTAAACAAAATCCTTTAACAGATAAATTTGCAAGCAAGAAAATGTCAAATCAATTAAGACTTGGTTAGGAGTCCTGTCCTAGATTTTCAAATTTTGATTTTGTACAAAATTGGAATAATAGAATATAATGGCTCAAAAGGCTGTTTTAGATCTGAGTTGGTTTGTTTGTTTTTTTTTTTTTTTTCTTGAGTTTGCAATTGCTTCTTTTGAATGAACATTATGCTCTTGGAAGATGTCTGAGAACGACAGAATTCAATCAAAAGCTAAAAAACCCGTCCTTTATCCCTCCATTTTTCCAGCCAGCCTTTCTGTAAGATGACATCCTGCCACTACCCAACACCAAAGACTTTCCATGTGTTGTTTCTGCTGCTTCCTTTCATCTTTGAGGTGGTGACATATACAAAACCGTAATTATGTGAACCTAGAAATAGAAGCTGAGCCTACTCTTTTATAGCCTACTACTAGATGAAGGGAATTTAACCTGTTCTTAGACTTTCTTTTGAATACTTAAACTTACCAGTGATCCCCATATGAGCTGTTGTGTTTACTGAGGGCATTCATTTTATGGACTAAAGCACTTAATTCACCCTGGTTCTGCATCAGGTCAGAGCTGGATGCATTCTGCCGGAAGCTCCTCAGAAAGCATTTGAACTTCTTCAAAGCTCCTGAGAGCATTGCTGCTCCAAGAGGCCCATGAAGAGATAGCTGTGTTCAGGGGGAGAGAGGAGAAAGGGCGAGATGGCCAAACTTTCACCGAGTAGGAATCCAAACACAGCACTGCCTCACAGCTCTCCCCACTGCTCATTCCTTTTTCTGTCTTCCCACCACCAGGTCTTCTGGACTCTCCATTGTCTTAATATCTCTTAACTTCTTAGTTACTCATGCCTGTAAACAGCTCTCAAGGCTCCAGTGGGTGAGATGTGAAAAATGAATGGTGAGGTCTCTGGAAAAGAAAACCAGTGTCTTCAGACCCTGTGGAGATATCCTCTGAGAGCCTCCTTCTTCTGGCTCCACCTGATTTCTTCAGTAGTAAGGTTCACTTACCTTTCTGAAACACACTCATCCTATGTTCGTTTTGCTTACATGCCATTCCATGTGCAGGGTTACATGGAGCTGGATGTGCAAGCAACTCTAGCTCCTGGGAATGCAAATGACAGTGAGCCACTTGAATGTCTGGAAGGAGGAGATTTGCATCCAGCATTTGGCACAACACTTTGACAGCTACAAGGCTTTATGTAGGCGCACGACTTGGTGTCAGGGCTGATTCTGAGGACTGCCTGAGAGGCTGTTTTAGTTGCTAGCACACGGGCATGCCAGGCTTGCAGTTCCACCACAATTGCTGGTGCTGCGACCTCCATGCACCGCCAGGCCCAGAAAGGTAGCTAGGAATGGAGTTTAAAGAGAAGATGGAACAGAGTACAGTGATCGGGCATACAGATAGACCAGTATCTTCATTACACACAACCAGCCCTTTTTAGTTTCTTTCCCTCTATTTCCCCCACATTTGTTCCCCAAAGCACCTCCTTTCCTCCATCCCACTTTCAGTCCTTTCCTTGCAGGACTTGAAGCAAGTTTTGTACAATCCCCAAATGTTCTCGCCCCTCCTCTCATGTTGTCCTCTGCCCCCATGGGTACTAAACCCCTCAGTCTTTAAGGTGAGCAGGAAGACTCTCGGTTAGGGCCTGTTACCTCCAGACCATGGGCCTAGTGCCTGGTCTGTGACTGCCCTGGGAAAGTCAGGTTTCTCCATCAGGTTATCTAGATTTTCTCTGATTGCATTATGGGGGTTCCTGGCCTGTCATCACTGTTCCTCTGTGTTGCTTTGTGTTCACAGGGACAAGTCTTCATCCCATAACCTAATGCCTCCAGGCAGCTGAATCCCACTCTTAATGCTAGTCATGAAACTAACAGTTCTTGGAAAGTTGTGCCAAACACTTGGATCATGCATGATAATTTTTATTGACAATATAAACTTGCAGATCTTCTCAAGGCAAGTTGTTGTTTTTGACGATCTGTGTGGCCTGTCATTTGACCAAAGTTTACTTTAATGTTTGCAATTTATTTTTATTTCACTCCACTCTTCCCCTTGTAAATAAACCCATGAAACTCTGCCAGACAAGCAAGGTGACCAGTCCCATCCAGTCTTGCACAATGGCATTCCAGAAGAAAGCCAGGGCCCTTGGAGTCTGCTCTTGTCCCCATAACCCGCAGGGCGGGACGTGCCTTTCTGGCCAACCTGGACTGCCTCAGCAGTTTACAAACAGCGTCACCTTCTCAGACCCACAGTATCACTTGGGTCAGACATGCAGAACATCTCTGGGTCCACCTTTACCAGGGATGAATGAAACTCACAGGTTTCAAGATATTTGATGTCCAAGTCCTAGCTGAAGATTAAATTAAGACTTAAGCCTATGTTTATTCTCTAAAGGCCTGGGGTTTTTTTGGATGTGTTTCCAGGTAGAACAAACACTGGTTCTAAAATGCAGAAGAGGGTTTATTTCTTGATACATAAAAGGCAATCACTTCTGTTTTCCTGATAGTGCAGTTGACTGTAAGCATGTCAAGAGCCTTATGTAAAGCAACAAACCTCTTTCCTGCCTACATGCTAAAGAGATTTAAGTATTATTTATCTACCCCTGAACTTTGCTACACCCTGTTGAATAGATAACTTGGAGCACGAAAAAATGGCCAGTGGGACTGTCTCCAAGCTTCAACTTTTTTGTCCTCATTTAAGAGAGGGAAAGCTCTGATGAATTCCTTCAAAGCTCTTGAAAAAACTGGACAAAACTGCCACTCCCGCTATAGCCCACACTTCAAATGGCCGTGGGATGGCCTTTTCTGTATATTACATAGTTCAAGGAGGCAGTGAAGTGCTCAGTGGAAGATTTTGTATGGGAACTTTAACTTCCCATTCCATTTGACTTTTGGTCTTTAAAATACAGGTCAAATCAATGAATTTAATGAAGGCTGTGAAACACAAAGGCTTTGCCTTGCATTTTGACCTAGATAAAGGAGAGTCAGTCCAGGTCAAAAGGCTTTAGCAGCACTTTAAGTGGTTAGTACACAAATGTGACAGAGTGTTTAGACTCTCAGAGACTTGCAAGACCCAGTGACAAGCCGTTAAAAGTATTTGAAATAACTGCTTGAATGAACTTTGATAAGGTACTGCTATTGTTTTCCATTGTCTCTTTCTTTTCAAACCAAAACACCCCCAAAAGAACAACAGTCAATGAATGTATAATGCAGTCCCACTTTTACTGGATTTGGGGCTTCTTTTGGCCCTTTGGACTTTTTACTTTGTGAACAGTTTATGCCATTTTCATTCATTTCCCCACATTAAGCCTTTCTCAGAAGTTAGTGATTAATGCGACTTGTCAGTAAGAGCTTTTAAAGTGCAATGATACTTTCAGAAGCTATAACATGCCAATCCAACCTAAGATTAAGAACAAATTAGGAATAAATTCACTCCTACTGAACTTTCTTGAGAGATGGAGCTATCTTACATGAAGGTGGTGGTGGCACTTTCCAGCTCCTGCATCATAGATCCAGACGTTTGCGGCAAAGCTAGCTCAGAGTTGCAGGCCTGCACATTAAATTCTGGATTCATACCTTTCCTCTCATTGGGATTAAATAGGCTGGTGAGACCATCAGGCACTTAACACATGTTCACATACGCTAGGCAGACATCTAAATTAGGCATTTGAAATCAGCTTGTTGGTAAAGGTAAATTTCTATTATCAAAAATAAATATATTTTAATGGCGGAAAGTGTACTGTCAGAAAGCGCAGGATCTGCCAGAACTGCCAGAAAGCAAATCTCCATTTAAATACATAATTATTCTTCATTACCAGAAAGCATTTGTCTAAGGAAAACTGGTAAAATGTATAACAGTTCATTATGCAAGACCAAATTTGTCCAGAAAGACCAAAATCCTAGTTAATTTGTGCAAGGCAGAAAGGTTTGGTTTTGTTTTGCTTTTCAATTTTGTTGTAAAAAGTCTGCTTCTTGAAAGCTTTCCAGGCCAGAGATCAGGTTCCCCCTTTATAATGGGAGCTATTAATGCCTGAAATGGGCCACTCTAAAGAACCACATGTCCGTTTCACATGGTTTGATAGCTCCAAGATTTTGCTCACTGTGCTTTTGGGACTTTTCTCAGTATTCTCTATAGTGAGATTTTTATTGTATTTTACTCTTTTGTCTGGTTTTTGTGTTAGAAATTTTTCCCTTATTCATTGACCAGCAACTTTCTGTCACCCATCTTTGACTTTTCTTCTTACATCTGCATTAAAGCTGTCATTTACTTCTGCTTTTTCCCCTCTCTCCATATTTGACAGCAAAAGCCTTCATCAGCTTTTATCCCTTTTTGTTCACATTATGACATAACCTGTGCAAAGTGGCACAGCTCCTCAATTCTTGTATATAAAATTTGCAACATTTTTTGAGACGGGTCAATGCCCATTTTTGGGATCCTTTTCTTTATCTGAGTACCGTGTTAAAACTTTTTGCAGATGTGAGCTATTCAGGAGCAGCCTGCGGCTGCATGCAGAGATGAGGAAAAGAAGAAAAGGCCTTCCTATTTTGTGATTGCCATAGTAACTCAAACATTGCCAGGGTGTTTGTTGGTTTGGTAGGGCACAGCCAGGGAATTTTATTTCCTGTGCAATCAAGCCCTCTACTGGAGATCATGGCTTGTATGACACAGGGTTACAGAGAGGACAGTGGGCTTGTTAGGCCTGGATTAAGCATTTCACTTTAAAATAATACCCATTTGTATCCATTTTGTTCAACATAACAACAGCTGCTGGCCTTGGGATGACAGACTTGCCTTTTTAACTGAAGTCTCATATGACATTTATGAATGAGACAGACTCCATTCATTTTCACTTTGAATTCACACTGGTTATTTTTGGCTGTTTGATTCTTTTTTCTTTAAGCGTGTGGTCGTAGTCAACATTGTTCCTGCAGTTATGTTTCTGGCTTATGAGAAGGCAAAATCCAGCTTTACTTGGGATGTCAAATTATCAGGTTCATTTGGGGGAAAACAGGTTAAAGAAGAAAAAAGAAAGAAGGAAAGAAAGCATTTTATGCTAGTAGAGTGGAAGCTTTTTATTAAACCCATAGACAGAAATGAAGAAATAAACCTTCAGGCATAGGAGCTTTTCATCAGACCTGTACAGAAGCCACAGACTTCAGGCAGAGAAGATTTCTGTCTCTTTTCTGGGTCAGGAGAATGACTTGCTGCTCCTAGAACTTCCCATGCTTTCAGGCTGCGACAGACACCACTGCTCCCCGCATACTGTGCTTTGCATGCACCCACCCAGGCCATTCTTCAGGCACAGCTGCTGCTACTCCAAAGCATCCCAGCTTTCACTTGACCATGGCTTAACAGAGAGGCAACAGCTCCACTGACCTCGTCTCCTGGCCACCTTCTGCAATAGGTCCCAAGAGAGGACTGGAGACAGCTGCACGGATGCAGACAAGAAAAGGAAAATAACAGCTCTTGCAGAGGCTCCTTCAATGCATTGATTTCCAAGGGAGTTCAATTTTCTGATACTTCATGATTATGCTTTCTGCTAACCTCAGGGCTGTAGTGAAAGGACTGAACCACCCAATTGTGATGAGGCTGAGAGACACCCTCCATCCCTCATTCCTTCATCCCCCCCACAAGAGTTTGTTGTATCGGCTTGCATTTGTAACCTGAAGCAAGACAAAAAGTGAGGACCGCACTGATCCTGGCAGGAAGTTTTCCACCCAGAGTGCAGGAGAGCTCTGCAGCTGAAGGTCTCATGGTCTCTGGCCCTGGTGAGCCTTCATGCTGGTGTCAGATAAGCAAAAGACATTCACATTTCAGTCAGGCAGCAATGGCATTCCTGCCTGAGGTAATGCAAAGGAGCAAAGGAAGGATGAACCACGCCCAGAGCTGCCATTTGCTACCATAACTCTGAGCAGGGGAGAGCATCAGCCCTCATTCCTCAATCCCATCCTCACATAGCTAGTCCCAAGGCCAGGGCTGCCCTGAAGTCTCCAAGGAACTCAGGATATGGACATGAATTTCATGTTCCCACCAGCTCCTCTCCTGATTTTCCTGCTCTTGCAGCAGGGCTTTAAGAAACTCACAAAATTATTTTGCCATGTTTCTCCAACCCAGAACTCTGCATTCACTGAAAAATTCCAGCTCTATTTAAATATCAGACAAAGTACTTAAAATCTAGCATGTTAGGAAAGCTATAAGGGAAGCCTCTCTTCTATAAAGCTAGAGCTGAAATTTGGCTTTTCCTTGAAATACTTCCTAGAGGAGACAGTTATCCTGATTGTTCTCCCCCACTGAAGCTCCTATTTATGAGCTTCCCTGAGCCAGGACAGCAGTGCAAAGCAGTTTGGTGCAGGTGACTTTTGGCAGTGCCTTCTGCTGCCTGCAGGAAAAGTAAGGTGGGGTGAGAGGACAGAGAGTGCTCTTGGTGATACCGGTACGGTGAGCTCAGTGTCAGATCCTGCCTGAAGGAGAGCAGCTGCCTTACAAAATATCAGATCATTAAAATGCTCCTCCCTCCTACCCTCCTTCCTTCTCTCCCTCCCTCCCCTTTCTCTCCCCTGTCCCTCCCCACAAGCGAGGTCCAAACTTCTCACTCCCGAATCGTAAGAGAGGTTCCAAATTAGACAGGTCCTCAAAGTTTCCTTCATTGCTGGTGACTGAGGGAACAATGAGGAGAACCACTTTGATGATGCCACAGGGGCTACAGTCTGACTTAGTCACACGCAGTAGTCAGAAACTTTTAATTCATTGTGCACTCCACCTTGTGAGCCTGACGTTTGTGTAAACCAGACCTTCTTCAACCCTGTGTCCTAGTATCTTCAGGATCCAAATCCCGGCTTGCCAGAAAGATAACTGCAGTTATCTTTCTACCTACTTTGGAAATGAGATAAAATCACTTGCTTTCACACAGAGACTGAAACAACTATATAATACCCAAAAAACATCATTAACAAAATCTGGTGGTTCAAAGAGGGATTTTTCCTGCCAATGGCATGTTGTTAATTAATTTGGAATCTGGTTGTTTTGCTCTTCACGAATTCCAGAGTGGATTCATAGATGTGAGATTGGAGGGCATGTCCCATACAGTCACATGGATTCACCTTAACCAGGCTGCAGTGGAAGCACAGCCATGACTGATTTGAGCCCCTTGATGAAAATGCCTGCACCAAGCTGGTGTTGCACACCAGATGACAGTCTCTGCCATTATTCACCCAGCCAAACCTCAGGAAAAGCAGTACCCTGTGCCATGGGAACTCTCCAGCTCACCCAATACCCTGCCTTTTTCCTTGTGGGCACTTCCAAGTCACACCACTAAGAACTAGAATGGGGATTAGGATCTTTGGCTAGTGTGAAAAATCTGTTTGGCCCCATTTACTGCAGGATCAACCTTTTTTCCCCTCTCAGAAATAAATGAATTAAGTTGATGCAGAAAAAAAAGGAAAATTAAAAAAAGTTCATTAGGATGATGGAGTGGCTGATCTGCTTAAGCCTCCATTTCCCAGGAACTACCTGCTTTCTGAATAGTTAAGATTAATATTCAGCTATCTCCCTGAAGCAAACAGAATTGTAGCCCATTGCCACTTCTTTAAATATGCTTAAGGACCTAGACCCAGATCACTCAGGCCATCATATCTTAGAAGCCTGAACATGCACATGACTCAATAACCCATGGAAGACCTTTCTCAAGGCCAGCTTTCCTCCGTACCACCCTCCCCACCTTCTGCACTGAGGTAGAAAAGCTAATGTGGAAACTTCTGAAGAAGCTGCCCAACATGCGCTCCTCTTCTAATGTGCTGCTCACCTGGTGGGTGGGCTGGATGATCTACCTTCTCAGTGCTCACAGCTGCACAAAGCAATACTGTATTCACTTGTAACTAGTAATACTAGTACTAGACTAGGGCAGGAACATCTGGAAATACCATTATTCTGACTGAGAGCAGGGTCTATCTATCCAAAAAACCCAACTCTGCCCTGCGGTAAATCCAGTGATCTCAAAAAATCTCACGCGCAATCCAGAGGAAGACTTTCTTCATTAACACAAAGCCGCCTGCATTCTGCATTCTTGTGACCTCTTTGTTTTGCCAATAAATCAAATTCCTGTTTCATCTCTCCCTTCCTTTGCCCCAAAGAGACAATCCCACTGGGAGAGCCACCATTAATAAAACAAAACTTTATCATGCTAGCATAGTTGATTATCATAGTATTCTTTAAGTATTTTCCTGTTACCACTACCAGGAATTCTTCCTCTGCTCTACAGCAGACAAAAAATATGAGGGAGTTGGCAAGCTTTTACGGTGTCCATTATCTGCATATAGCGAAATCAGTCCTACTGTTATCAAAAGCAGTTGAACCTATAAAATATCATTGCAATATGATGTAGTAACGCTAGGATGTGTGGAGATACTCATAACTCCTTAGAGATATTGAGAAGTCTTCTGGACATGGTCCTGGGCAATGAGCTCTAGGTGGCCCTGCTTGAGCAGGTGACCTCCAGAGGTGTCTTCCAATTTCAATCCCTCTGTGATGCTAAGTTAAATGATGGATGCTATAAGATTGCTGAAAACTCTTATTATATTGATCCACTACTGTAAACAATGTTCAGAAAGGAAAGGTGGCAAGAATCAGTAAAGGACGTTGAACTTCAAGGATAATAGAGACAAAGAAACAGCTTCACTTCTAACTTTCACCAGCATGAATTCACAGTAATTCTTCTGTCCATGGATTTGCACAGATGTAAGAAAGGAATCCAGTCCAAGTCCCATAGTTCTGAAATAAGATTGTGTCTTAAAGGTCAGTCAAACACAGTGATGCATGAAAAACCACTGTTGTAGAAGCCTTCACTTGCAAGCCATTTCACACCTTGCTTACTTACACTATTTACAGAATATTTTTTTTTCCACATGGCATATCATTTGTAAGTTTTACAAGCCCAGCAATTCAAAATATTGTATCCATATTCAGCTGTTTGCATCATGGTCAGACCTATAAACACAGCTGTGGTTTAGTGGGATCATGATCTTTCCTGAGAGTGAGTTGTGATTCACTGGGCAAGAACCTTGCCCTTCTTACAGCATAGGAATTAGGATGGTAGAGATATAAATTTGCTTTTAGGTCAGAAATACTAAAATTTGGGGAGTGGTGACCTTTGAAATAGAGACGTAATATGCTTTTTATATAAATTCTCAAATTTACTCTCCCAAATTTACTTCTACAGAATATCTACTCAGTTCCAGAACTGAATAATAAGAAAAACTTACTAAAATAATGCACCACATGACATAGTCCGCTTCTAGGGAGAGCACTGATATGTCTCAGAGCTTGTCTTCAAGGTGTGCATGTCTTCTTCACTACAGTGGTCACATGAAGATTATTACGTGATACCTAAAATACATTGCTGAACAGGGAAAATCAGTAGACTGCTATTGCATCTCACAAATTTTGAACTAAACAGAGCTTAGAAGCTACTTCCATGATTTAATCCTTTGCAGACAGAAGGTCACAGTGGGACTTAACCTTAGTACAATTCTTCACTGTGTATTGCCTGACCAGGTACTTTAACACGATAAAAGCACAAAGGAAGTCAAATAAAACCCACAGCCAACTTCTCCTTTCTAAGTTACATAGTGACAGCTTTGCTGCTGATGATGATGAAGAAAGATGCTCAGATGGGATGCCCAGTGGCCCAGGAGAGGGAAAAAGAGCCTGTGCTAGCCATGGCATGACTGTAGCTGGCTCTGGCCCTGGAAGGGTTAAATGCTTTGTGGTGAGGTGGGACAAACTTCACTTAAACTCAATTCTGTGGCCAGCCCGATTGTTTTGACACCTGCACTATGTGTGGGATGGCATGGTCTCCTTTGTGGCACATAATGACACATCTTCATTATTGTTCTAATACTCTGGAAAAAAAAAAAATCCCTAATCTTTCTGTGGTGCCAGTGACTGTAACAATGCCGGGACGTTTTATTTTCCTCCTTGCTCTCTCTTTCCCTTAACCCACTATTGTTGCCATAGCCACGATGGTGCAGTACTGCTGGTTCAGGGAAGTTTCTGTACTGTACCGCCCTGAGCTTATTGTTTAAATCTGTATTATTCAACTGTTCTGAAGATTTACATTTTTAATGGCTCATTTATGTAATCCCATAAATAAAGTAGCAGAAAAGCATCCCACACAAATGAGTGAATTGGGGTTTGAAAAAAGCTGCTGAAGCAGGTCACTCAGGGTCTCAGCTGCGGGGCCTTGATTGGTATCAGCGATATAACCACTGTGGCAATGGACTTAAGACCACCCAGTCAGCCCCAAAATGGTGCATTACCAGGGAATAGTGGAATGGTGCTATAGTTCAATCTCCCCTATTTAACAGGGAGCAGAGTTCTGCTGCAAAAACCATTTCAGCCTCAGACTCATTTACCTTATTGCTTTGACAGCTGCACCTCTCCCGCCGTAAAGTTTAGATGATTAGCTTTTCCCTCCTTGCAGCTGATGGTGATAGGGTTTTTTTTTTCTTAACCAGTATATTCCTGAGCCTGATAAATTCCCTCTGAAGAGGCCGTGAATTCAAGCACCTGCCTGAAGAATTTGTTTTACAAACTGAGCACTGAGATGGAGATATCTTCTAACAATTCTAAGCTTCTCCCCAGTGCTCCCCTTGCTGGCTCTCTCCCCACACGTAAATCCATCATGAACTGTAAATCCTTTGAGCAGCACAAATGTATTTGTAGCTGTAGCAGTGCTAATGAAAGATGGGGAAGATATTTTCTTTCCAGTCAGTTCTCACCCTTCAAAGTTGAATCTTAGGCGTTAACTCAAAGAGCAGCCACATAGCTGCTATATGTCTGGAGTACTCTGCCTTGGGTGCACCTCCCGAGGCACCCTGCTCTCCAGGACAGGTACCAGCAGCCAGCTGCATGGCCCACACCTAACACCTTTATACTACTCGGAGTCAGTGGCAGAAACCCACCTAACCCCAGTCTTGTGACCCTGGCCCAGCTTTGGCTCCACCCCAGAGAGTGCAAAGGCTCAGCATGGACAGCTTGCCTAGGGCTGCCCTGCTTTAGGTACTGCAGCCAGGCAGATGCGAGGGAGCAGTCCTGGGGCTGGAAGATACTCTTAGGTATCTGCAGAGAGCTGGTCCTCAGCATGAGCCCTCATCACCTGCACAGCCTGGGCTCCACAGGAGCTCAGGTCACAGCAAGATGAGGTATCAGGGGCAGAGGGACAAGCTGGTATTGCCCGACAAACAGACACAGAACTGGCCATTGCTTCTCCTCACCCCCAGCTCTTCTGAGGATCCCAGGTGGTGCAGCGCATTTGGAGAACAGTTTGCTCTCCTGTCCTCCAGTGGACACCCCTGCAGCAGCACTTCGGAAGCTTGGCAGTGGCATTAGCTGAGACCTCACCATGGTGGGCATCTACCCCGAGGTGGGCCTACCATGTCCCACCTCCCAAACTGTACTGACAGGTAACAATGGGCACCCTCCTTTCCCTGCCACAGGACAGCCAGGCCAGGTCTTCACAGCGCTGCTCCCACACACCTTCCCTTCTCCCGGAGAGCTGTGGGAGGGCATGCTGTGGAGACAGACCCACCCATCGTCCCTGGCTCTTCCTAAGGCTGTCAGGACAAGCACCAGCCAAGGCACAGTCTGGAGGGCAGACAAGCCTCATGTGGTCAGAACCAAAGCGATGCAACCCATGTCCAGCATCCCGACCGTGATAAAACGTCCGCTGTTACTGAGACATCAGTGCTGCCCTCCCCATGCACAAACACTCTGGGTGCGAAGGAACGAAGTGCTTCCCCCTAATTCAAAAGCAAAGCAACTCTTCACAGAGGGATGCCTGCAGGAAGCTTTGCTGGCAGATAAACTGCAGTGGTCTGCAGGCGAGGGGCAGCTGGACAATAGCCCTTCCTCGGTTTACCTGCTGGATCTCGTTCTGCCCGGCTGCATGGAGCTGAGTCAAAGGAAGCTGCTCGGAGGCAGGGAGCAGGCAGCAAAACAAAGGCAGGGAGAATACCAGCCAGCCCAAAGGAACAGTGGGGAAGCTGGTAATTGGGACGTGTGTGTTTGGCTTTCGCCAGGCTAGCAGGTTTGTTTTTCCCAGGCTGGAGCCTAGACTGAAAGAGACATGAAGTTATTAAAGAATTCAACCTAGAAAGGAGGAAAAAAAAGGAAAAAACGTTGGCAGCGACGGCTGGAGGTGAAACTCAAGTAATGAGAGTGTGGTGGGGGCTTTCTGCTCCTTCCCAAGGGCAGGGATGCCTGGGAAATTATTTCCAACAGGCAAAGAAAAATGAAGTTTAAACAAAATTCATTCCAGTGGACTTTTATTGCTAGTTTAACTCATTTTTCAGACAGCAAAGAGCTTGCTGGGCAGGATGCAATAGGTCCTGCTACAGAAAGGTAGAGCTGTGCCTTCCTGGTCCCTTCCTTGTTGCAAGAAGATTTCTGCAGAGATGCAAGTCTAAATGGGACCTGTTGGTGAAGCAGACCCAGAAGCATCCTCAGGAAGGGATTCCCCCACAGTGGGGCTGATTCTCACTACTTTTGCCAGTAGTGCAAGGAGCTGTACATCTACCTGCAGGTCTGTAGCACTTCTTTCAGGCAGGATGTCTATGGGAGCTCAGGGCAGACCAAAAGCCGTGCCCATGCAGCATTAAGCCTGGGATGCTTCATCCTGCTCTGGCCCAACACCGCAAATGCCAGGTGTCAGCATTCCCTGTATATATTTGCAAAGCACATTAAAGATATAAAATTTTCTATAAGGTAACCAACCACCTTATATGCCTATTGATAGCAAAGGAAAATACATTCGCAACCCCTTTCCACCTTAATTCAGGGAGAACTTGCCTCGAGCCTTGTGACCTTCACTTTCAAGTAAAGGTGAAATCCTGCTGCTGGACAGGCAGTCCTGAAGGTTTGGGAAAGCAGCATCCAAACCATGAGACCCAGGGGAAAAATGGGACCAATGAGAGCTGCTGGTGACCCTACAGTGTTCTTCTGGCCTCCCTCCCTCTTTAACCTACATGTCAATGGCCCAGTAGAGACAGAGCAAGGTGCTGAGCATACGCAAACCAGCTCAGCTCTGCTGATGGCAGTACAACTTCGCTCATTCACACCAGATGAGGGTTTACTCATTGGCACTGTACCATCCGCCTTCCTAGGAGCCTGTGCTTTCTCACAGAGATTTATTTAACAGGCATGGTCTCAGCTGCTTGACAGGAAGGTCTTTCCAGTAGCCATGCCCCACACAGCATCTTGTAGGGGTCCTGAGGGAGTGAGGCAGAGGGCCAGACTATGGGAAACTTAATTTGCCTCTCCTTGAGGAATCCCCCAGCTTCATAAATTGAGAACAGGAAAGAAAGAAGGGGGTAACTCTGAGAGTCAAACTCTTTCATGGACAAAACATACTCTGTTCTCCAAGGACTTTGCAAGTGCCTTCTCTGCATGGAGGAGTTCAGAGAGGTACTAACCACCCAGCACTGGCTGTAGGAGCATTAGAAACTGAACCAGTAATGCCATGAAACCACAGCAACACCACCACTCCACTGCTTTAGCAACACAGTGGATTATGCTGAAAAACAGTATTTTAGTTCAGGGGTCTGCTGTGGGTAGGGTTGTTGAAGCTTAGATATCCAGATTAACACCAACTATTTTGCTTACCTTTGTTTTGGCTTTTGTTTTACTCTGGTGTCTGCTAATATGGTAGGGAGAAAAAACTGTACTGGAATATAATATACAGAATTAAAAAAAGTAATAGCTCACATAGAGCCTTGGTTTCCTTCGTGTGTTGTATTTTTTTCTTAATATTCTTATTATTGCACTAAAACAACATGTCATTACCAGCAACTGCCAGTCGTTGTTGGATTAGCTGCTTGCTGGCAATTTTCTTTCTCTGAAAAATTTTGAGTAACTAGCATTAGGCAAACTTTCATCCTTTGCAGGGTGTTTCAAAACACACAGGTAGTTCCTGTCCAGGAAAAGCTGGAGAATTCAGAAAGCAGAATGAAACTCATGTTTCCTAAAACCAGACTTTAGTTGTATTTACACAATTGATACTGAGCTGAATGCAGTATTGCTGCTGTAGGACTTTCTGCAGGCTTTCGCCATTCCATCTGTGTGTTCCAGGAACATGTGGACAGCCTGCTGGGCCATGGGTTTCATGGTGAGCAGAGGACCAGGGACATGCCTACCTGGAGCTAAATGTGTGTGCTCCTGCTTGGCAGGAGAGACAACTGAACCCTGTGGATGCTGATTGCCCAAGTAAACTACAGAACATATCCCTGCATTTTCTCTTCCATACCATGGTCCTGTGTCCATGCTCCTCTTTCAGATCTTCCATGACAAAACAGAACACTTCCAAGCCAGAGCCCTGCAGCGGCCAACTGGCTGGAGGCACAAACCAAGGAAGATCTCCACAGGAGTAAACTTTACAGAAACTGCTAAACATACAACTGAAAAGGATCAATTATTAAGTAGCTGCAGCATGTGTTAGTTTTTCTTTGTTACTGTAACTACTATATGTTTGTGACAAGCATCAGAATCAACTCCACCAAGTGTCAGGGCTTGTGCCTTTAGCCTCAGAGCTGACAAATGCTAAGCACAGACCTGAGATGGGTCAGAACTGAGGAAAGACTCACTGTGCTGTTTGCCACCAAAGGGAACAGGAACTGGGTGCAATGGGGTAGTCCTGGCTCCTCACACACAAAGTTGCATCAGTGCAGGTGGAAGGGTGGTAGGCAGGATTTCCATTCTCCTGTCAGCTCTTTGGGGTTTTATTTTTAAGACTTAAGAGTCCAATTAAAACCTCAGTTCTGCTGGTTTTCTACAGTAGTCTAGACAGCCTTTTCTCATTCACACAATTAAACATGCCACTACCTTCACTTTCTGACAGTTTTGATTTTTGCCTTTGTGACTGTACTGCAGTGTCATAACCTTGTAAGGAACTTTTTGTGACCATGTTCCAACCTCTGATGATACTGAGATGACAGAACATGAGCCTGTTTGTCATGACAGTAATGGTGCTTCATGCTTATCAATATGAGGCTGTGATATGATTTTCTCAAAGCATCCCTATTTATCAATGCTGGATATTCCTACATTTCAAATCCCCACTATAGAGGTGAAACTAGTCCTTTCCTGCTCACTGCCCAAGCTGCAGCTGGCCATGGCTTGTCCCCACCCACAGACAAGTGCACATGGCAGTGGTACCTACCAGGTCTGGAGGCCACAGGGCTGCAGCAGCCTGTGGGACCTTACCAAACACAGCCACATCGGAAAGATTATGGCCACCTGCAGAGCAGCCAAGAGAACGGCAAGTAGGTGAGAAACACAGCCTACAGTGCTTTTGACTATGCAAAGCCTGTCCTTTATGGTTCAGACATATCCAAAGAAAAAACCTGCCTAAGAGCCTACAAGAAAGTTCATAGATGGCGAACTAAACTCTTCTCCAGAGGTCTACGGTAACATTACAGGGGACCATATTCCCTCTTCCAGGGCACCACACCACTTCCCACACAATGTTTGTGCAGCTGACCTTACACGATCACAATAAAGAGATACAGAACGCTCTTGGGAGAGTTACACAGAACCTGCACCATTCTTTAGCCTAAACCATTTGGCTCAACATTCCAGTTGTAACACAAGGCTCACCATTTTGGGTAGAAGTGAATACTGTATGAACAGTAATTTTGTGTAAATATAGCATATTCTTTTTGCTTTCTCTTACAAACAAAAGTTCATCTTTTGCTGCACACAGATGGAGATTCAGTGTTCTGAGATTCAATATAGATTCCACCTTCTAGAAACATTTTATAGGGTGAGAGATAATGGCCTGAGAATGATTAAATTACATTTAATAAATTTAGAGTCTAAGCAATACTAAAATGATCGAATATGAAGAAAGAAGATATATCCACAGTCTTCATTTGAGATGCTGCTAAATATTTGGCATAAAAGTATTTGAGCTTTTTTTTTGTCTTAAGACTATTGTATCTGAAAAATAAGTGTGTGAATATATATTGTTTGCAAAATTTGTAAGGCTTTCTTTTAATTTGAGCTATGCACCCTTTAACATTTACTCTTGATTATTTCCTATTGACAGTCACTAAAACAAAGACTATATTAATGCAGACAAGAGTTTCATTCATAGAACTACAACAGGATTATTTGCAAGTGCAAAGATCACTCACATGAATAAAGATTTGGTGGATTAGTGACTCCACTGATAAAATTAATAAAAGCCTTCTCCAGACACAATCCAAATATGTTTTCTTGCTATTTATCCAAGCAAGTCTGCTTTTGTGTTGTTCCAGTTTAATTAACTGAAAACACATAATTATTAATGAGAGCTCCAATAGGACAGGAGAGGAAACATGCTTCTTGGTGATCAACTCGCAGCCAAAACAACAAAAAAAGCCAGTTCTGTGCAGGAAGAGTAACCCCCTCCCGCTACATTATTCCATTGATCTACAAACATTTACATCTCCTTTGTTAACTAGTTTTCTGTAGAAATTTCATCATTATTAGGGAACACTTTACAACTGCATCTCAAGAAACTTTGGGTTTAGACTGATCCAGTCTAAAAAAGAAGGTCTGTTTTTTGTCTTTAAATCATATTATACGTGAAATCTGTTGGGCTTTTCCTGAACGTTTGTGATTCATTGTAAATACTTCAAACTGGATTTACAAAGGAGAAGAGGCTGTACCATAAACATAAGAACTGCATGGTACTATTATCTCTGAAAGTCAAAACTAATGAAAGTACTTCATAAAGGCCACATAAAATGTTTACTCCTCCTCTCCTCACATTGTTTTGTGATCTACATTCAGTATCAGATTGATGAAAAAAACTTTTGGAGGATTTCTGTCCAACCTAATAATGAAATCTAATAAGCAAGTTGTTCTGGCTATGGCAAGAGAATAGCTTCACCTGAATAAACTCCATCATCCACACCATGCACTGAAACGAAACACAGACAACAATGGTAGCTCCTAGGTAAACAAGAAACACCTGTGAAGTGACACTGCAGGAACATTAAAGGTGCATTCTGCTCCCATATGAGTAACTAGGCTGCTATGCACTACTACGGGAAGCTGAGACCAAGAACACACGATTTAGTTACATATTTAGACTTAAGGATTAGGCATTTTTACAAGTAAGACGTGCTCTGAATGACAGCATTTTGAAAAGTCATGTCCAAGTTTTAATCTTCAGGGTTAAATAGTATCTTTAAGATACCTCATAAACATGATGAAGGTGCTACACAACATGAGCAACTCCAGACACAATACAAACCTGCATCCAATTTTTTTTATGCACCCAATTTTTTATTAAAAAAGTAATCAGCAGATAATCACTGTGATCCCTTCTAAGCCTCCTCATTCTACGATTCTGTGAAGAGATGGCCTAAGAACAGTTAATGAGCAGCAGAGGACTGTTTTTATTAAGTACACTTATGAAAGACAGCATTAAAAGAGGGAATTAACCAATGCAAGATTAATAATTCATGTATATTCTTTAAGGCAGAAAAAAGTGGAATTAGATCTGAACCTACTGCTACCACCACCAAAGAAAACAGGCTTTCCCCAGTTATCCATCTAGGTTATGTCAGATCCTTTAGTTGAGCATTTCCAATATGTAAGCATTATCAACAATCCAGACTAATTTTGAAAGTGTACTCTAATCAGTTTCCCTACCTGAAAGCCTGGTGTAAATTAATATACCTTATCCTGAAGAGGTGTGTGAAGGTCTGACTGTTGAAAGCTCTCAGGACAAAATATTACCAGCACAAGCCAGACCAGCAAGATTTCAGAAAAATTTATTCTGTGGAACATCTCCAGTCCAAATCCTGACCAATGATGAGATTAATTCTCTGCTGCAGTCACATCCATTCAACACTGTTACTGCACCACAGTGCAACTGGTATTATAGCTACCATCCTTTCAAAAAGGATTATTAAGGAGTACACAACCAGCGACCAGCAAAATTAGGACTGCAAACAACATCACTTTATTTAAACCAAAGACAGGCCTACATTCTCCAAAGATATTACTTTTTCATTGATCCCACTTGAATTAGTATAAATTTTCTGAAAGGCTGGGCCTTCTATTCTAGTGCTATGGTTCCCAAAGGGAAATAGAGGAACTGTCAACAACTTCTCTGTGGAAACATAAAAGCATCCTATTTCATTATTTATGCTGACCCTAGCAGTTGCTGGCAGGCTCAAAACCAGTTTAATTACCTCCCATTACTCAGAAGAGTAATTCCCAGCTCATGCACCAAAATTCTGCCACAGCAGACCTCCACTTTGGTCTTCCCATCCCCTAGCTAACAGGAGCTTTCCAAGAGACAGGGAAGCGCGGCAAGGAGAGGCGCACACATGCCTGTAGGTGGCACTCTTGCCCTGACTCAACACGGAAGGACCACGAAGCCCTGGTTCTCGAGGAGGAGAGGGGCACATTTCAGTCAAGAAGCCCATTAAAAGCATGAATTCCACAAGGCATTTTCAACGAACGTTTTCGATTTTATTGTCACCACACTTAAAAACGTAAACCCATGTTCAAAACAGTTATTTCTGAGAACAGTTAAATACAAAATATTTCACATAGAGTTTGTCATCGTAACACAAACAGAAGTGAGACACAGAATACGCCAATGTGTATTGTTTGTGCTCCCAGTAACAAGTTTAAGAACTACAGAATTGTCACACAGGCTTGGAAAGTGAGCATTTGACTGTTTTTAGGCACAACCTCTGCATTTCTAGTATTACACATTTACTTTGAAACTTCTTAGCAGTGGACAGAGAACATGAAAATTATGACTTTCGGGTTTGTTTTGAAAGCACTGTGACAACAGACTGTTCAAACTACTTCCTTACAGAGGGAAGTCTAAACAGAGACAATTATTGCAGTTACAACTGCAATTGCAATTACAACTGCAACAATTATTGCAGTTAGGGGCAATGTTTATTACTATCTATGATAGATTTATGAATATACAATAGCAAGCAAAATCAATGTTTCCTGGTAGTTCCTCCTGAAAAGCAAAGCCAGTGTCACCCATATAAAATTTGTTCTTTTTATACTAAAGAAAGCAATCTCTTATATTCTATAAAAAAATGCATGTGCTTGGCCAGGCACCGTCCAGCTTTCCCTTCCTCTAGATTCTGTACAACTAAACTAACCCAAATAAGCAAAACTTCTTTATCAGTTAGCAGCAAAGAAATTCTGTAAACTTCACACAATGAATAGATTTTTGCTTAATTTATTTCCAAAAGAGTCACATGACTAAATAATTTGTATCAGATAGTGACACACCTATCACGCTCCGTCACCAAGACCCGTACCTTAGTCAGGGGGAACAGCAATGGAACAAAGGGAAAGGAATGTCTGTTCTACAACGACTGAAGGATTTATGCCGCACTTTGCTTTTCTCTTAAAGGTCCCAAAGAAAAGTTTTCTAAAGCTACCTCAAGGTTACTTCTCACACAAGCAACTTGGTTCCAAACTCAAGTTTGAACAGCATCACTTCCTGAAAAACTGAGACATCCCTGCTGCCTTACACTTAATGACATTCCTGACTTGTAACAACACATACTTGTCACTCTTGTCTCCTCATCGCTTGCTTGATCGTTTTTCATGCTTATCCTTTGTGTACTGGTTCCTGGTTTGGTGCCTCGGAGGAGAGTAGCTGACTCTCCTTCTGGACTGAAAGCTGGGTGCATAGGGGTGAATTCTGCGTTTCTTTGGTTTTTCTTCTTTCCTGCTTTTGTTTGGCTCAGACTCCTTATTGTCTTCCTTTTGCTCACGTTCTTGGTCTTGTTCTTTTTGAGATGGTAACGTGTTTTTGATGGTATTAATAAGAAATCTTTTATTTGTACCAGCAAGAGGACATTTCAACCTGCAAAGACATTTAAAAGTGATCAAAATACAAGATATAAACATCCTGAAACAAGTCTGAGATTTAAACTTCAGTGATTTTATGACTGGTTTGTGACTTTGGCTTTCCTTGCATGCCACCTAGTGTAAACTCTCAGTACAGAAAAAGATGTTCAAGGTTATCTCCATTCTCCTTCTGCCTTACTATTTATGGGAAGACAATTATTTTACTTCACCACAGTGAAAATTCACATGATTTTCACAAGGTAATGTGTGCAGGGTGAAACAGGGAACTCTAAGGTTGATAATGCTTAACTTGGGTATTCAAGAATCAAATATTTAGTAACATTTTCTAAGTCAAATCAGAATGTTTTATAAAGATCACCATCTTCTAAAGTTACCACTACCAAATGAACTCTGATATTCAGAAAGTAAGATAAACATGCATGAAGAAACCAAATAACCTGTAGCAATGTAACACAGACATGAGGCATACCAATTTTAACTTACATCTGGCAACTACCAAAGTGCAGTATTTCTTTCAATTAAGCAGAAAGGATATTTAACTATTTTTCATTTTTCCTTACTCCCTCCTGCACAGCTTAACACTTTGGCACACAATTTATCAGCTAGTTTCAGTAAACAAGTATTGTACATTTCATTTATCTTGTTGGTATCAGCTGCACTTTACTTATTCCCACTTGGTCATCTTTTAAAGAATGGAATGAGAAAAAACAAGTTTGAATACATTCCTACAGAAGGAAAAAATCACTCTGAAGACTTTGTTTACAGTTGGAGCTGCTGTATTGTTTGTCTTTACAATATTTTTGAGAGAAGTTATGGGATTAGTTTAAAAAAATCAGAGCTGTTGGAGATGACACTGCCACTTACAGTCAAGAAATCCTAACATGACAATGTTAAGATCATCTATTCTACTTGCTTGTTCTGCAAAAGTGTAGATACCATACCCTATTTAAAAATCTTCTACACCTCTGAACAATGAGGTATCAGAACAACAAGCAAATTGCAACAAAGATCACATCTGATTTAGTATACTTCATGACTTAACTGGACATGGCACGTACCATGATGGTTTGCTTCAGATCTGCCTACTAAGCATTCTTGATAATTGTTTGTGTCCTAAATCCCCAAAGAACTTAGGAGAGCAATCCGGCAAGTATACATTGAACAGCCATGCTGATGTATTTGCACTAGGTATTTCCTGACACATTTCTATAGCATAGCTAGTTTTAGAATTTTCTAAACTTTCTGCATAAAAATCTACACTGTTATACCAAATCCTGGTTTAAAAAAAATAATAAAGTCTAGATTTTTATCTAGTATAGCTGTTTCGTAAATTAGGGAGACAATATTTATCCTTTAACTGTATTACTGAGTAAAACTACAAAGCTAATAAATGTCAGTAGAACAAGGTTTCTGCTTCAGGCTACATCACCTATGAACATGGTGCTGAACGTGTCATGGTACAGGTTACACTGAACCAGACAACATTTAAGTCCTTCGTACATCTTATGCGAGCATTAAACTGCTGTAATGCAACAATTCCTACTAAGGAATGGAGCTTTCTCTAGGCTGCACCCAGGCTAAAACTGCTTCACATTTGTTCTCCTTCCTCTTGCTTTTTCTTAAGAGCTAATGTATTGATTTAAGTGCTAATATATATAGCAACAGAAGGAGACAATCTGCCCTATATAAATTCATCTGGCCAAAGTATTTATTTCTTTTTGACACTACTGAGTGCTGCCTGAGCTATACTAAGAATGAAAACTGATGACAAATGCAGGATTTGAGTCAGCTAAGAGATGCCATTAGTTCACCATCATATAGTGATAAAAGTGAGATACCAGGCTTTCAAGGAGCAGCAGTAAGTCATGACACTGAAGAAAAAAATTAGCCGTTAGTTTTATTGACCTCAGACTTCACAAAGCAAACTCTGCCTTTAAGTCTTAGAGGAAATGAGATGTATGGCATGTGCTACGTTACACATGCACACACACAAGAGCATGTTTACATATATCCACGGTACATATAGAACTGTAAGGATTAAAACTGAACTGTATTAATCCACATCTTTGAGAGCATTTCTAACGGTGAGTAAATTGATATTGCCAAAACCAAGCCTCTGGCTCTCTGTAGGGTCTGATCATGCAATGCTCAATTCACTGACAGCTTTGCCCTCAGTATGAGTTCTGAAGGGATGGGAAGCACACAAGCTGAGCCTGTGCAAGGTGGAACACAATACCGCTGACTAGTAAATAGCCATGGAACTGATTTGAGAAGCTTTTCTTCGTAACAAACAACAAAAAAGACACGTTACAAGAAAACTAAAGTTTTGAACTGAAATGTGCCCCAAGCCAGGATGCAGATGTGACTGAAGCAAGCACACATGCTGCAATACTAGAGCAGTCTTGTCTACAAAACAGACTCTCCTTCCATAGCAGTGTGTTCACTCAGCATTCAGGATCACTTTTTGCTTTGCATGCTCCAAAAAGCTAAACCAAGCTACTCTTACCAACAGAACCTTCCCTCCCTTCACAGATAAGTCTCACACACCTCAAAGTCTCTCCACTATGCAATGACCAAAATAATGCAATGCACTGTCAAAATGCAATGTTAATTCAAAATGCAATGACATTTTCAGAAAAG
This sequence comes from Grallaria varia, assembly GCA_013396735.1. Taxonomy (NCBI): domain Eukaryota; kingdom Metazoa; phylum Chordata; class Aves; order Passeriformes; family Formicariidae; genus Grallaria; species Grallaria varia. The sequence goes on along the minus strand of VWZG01010426.1, from coordinate 253,122 downwards.
AAAATTAAATCCATTATTGTGAACACAGGTCACAGCTCTACTTTTAAGTCAACTTCTATGCAATAACACAGAATTTCCAACAAACACCTGTCACCCAGTGTAGCAGTGACATTCAGCACAAAAGTGTATGTACTATACAAGTTCTTAACAGTAATAACATGTCAACACCATTGAAGACACAAGAGTACAGTCCCATGCACCAGCCTTTCCTCTCCTGAGTAACTGGACATATCAAACAGGTTTGGCACTATAAGGCTCATCATACAAAGTAAAGCACATCTTTCCAGAAAACAAAGTTTGGTATTGATGAACTACCAAGTACACTTCTACCATTTCCAAAATGCCATGGAAAATACCAAACTTAACAAAAGAGTGACTGAAGGCAAAGAAAGAAAAAAAGCAGCTAGAGGTTGTTTTGCCAAGCCAACTAACCTATGCCGTTATTCTTTCACAGGGGACCTTACAAAAGAGGATGCCTGGGAGGACACTGCAAGCTTTTAAATACAGTCTTGGCAACTAGGTACAGCTGGGAGGACTTTGTAGAACCATAGAACGGCCTGGGCTGGAAAGGATCTTAAAGCTCATCTAGTTCCAACCCCACTGCCGCGGGTTCCTTTCAGTAGACCAGGTTGCTCGGAGCTCCATCCAATCTGGCCTTAAACACTTCCAGAGAGGGGTGATCCACAGCTTCTCTGGGCAATCTGTTCCAGTGGCAACTTGACTTGAGATGTGCTCTGATTACAAGATTTTAACATAGTTACATGGTGAGCTCTCTCTGTACCCTATTTCTCCTCCTTCCTCTCCTCACATTCAAATGAAAAAATGTAGGGGAATCACATTGCAGAGTTTCTGCACAGTCACATAACACCCATTCAAAGACAAGATGCAGTACAGCATTTCACAGTTCCGGTGCCCTCATCATCATTTTGTATTTTGCTGTATTTCTAACAGATTTGGTATTGAACAGAAAGTCTTACAAGACAGAGTTTAAAATAATTTAATACTTCCAAAATTTATATTTTTGCAATTAATCTGCTCCTACAATGCAGAGCTGAACAAACCATCCAGAAATAACCTGTTTTCCATTTCTGATTTTACATAATCTTCTCAAGTAAGACAAGAAGCCTACATTCAGTTTAGATTTAGCTCACATGCTACCAGCATCTTTGAAGATTAGACCTATACAATGGAGGGAAAAAAGCCTCTAGAACGTTTTTTCACAGTAGCTTTTGTAGCATTTTAAATGCCTTTCTTAACTAAAGGACAACAACTGCTTAAAATGGGATCTAACTCCACTGCTATAAAGAAGCCTATGAATTATATACATAGCACCAAGAGAAACACTTCGGGAAAGCAGAACTTTTAGCTTTATTTTAATTAGACACACAAGGGAAAACCCCAAATATCCTATACCTTTATTCCATCTATTTCCAATAGCCTCTGATGAAACAAGGATAAATATATATATAACCATATCAAGTTTTCTTACACTATTTGTCCACAACTTCTCACCCTGGATCCACCTGGTCCTTCAAATGTTAGTTTCCAGACAGCTGCTTTGATGTCTTTTCTCATCTCAGAAGTTCCAGCATCACAGCATCATCGCTGAGATTCAGCCACAGATTCTGCTCTCTGCTCAACATTTCCAGGATTAAGACACCTTCAGAAGGGGATTCTCCCTTCCCCTTCTCTCAGATATTTCCTTATTTGTGATTAGCTGTACTAATGCTTGAGCCAGATACATCATAAGCAGGATCTATATCGTGCTATCATAAGGACATAGGAGACCCCCACAACAAGAGCTACCATGGCCATAGAGTATATACAAAAGGAACATCGAAGGAACTAGAAATACTGCATTGTTGAATGAAATCCACAAATATGAATATCCAGTATTTTTTGGATTCATTTACCACGGATGTACATACTGCCTATCTGAGCAGTCCTGAGAGTATGGAGACCAGCAAGCTAAGACTCTTAACCAACCAAGAGTTCATGCAGTCCACTGCCAATAGTGACAACTGCTCCATGTCCAGAGAGTCTCTGATAATTTCCTTTCCTGCATAAGGTCTTGCCCAATACCACTGCCAACTTCCCTGTTCGTTGTTTGTCCCAAAGAGGGACAACCCTTTCTTCTACTAGCCTCTAACCTGTACAGGTTGCAGCACCTGCCCATGTCATCCACATTAAACTGGTAAGACAATGTAACACCAGCAAAACATTCCCAAACTGGAAGAAATACTCGCAACACTGTCCCATATTTGAAGGCTGAGTCTTTGTATAAGAAACTGGGCTAAAGGTTGACTGCTTCATACACATTTTTTGTACCTGTCAGCTAAGCTAGCTTGGATGCTTGCATTTTAGGCTGCGGCAGCTGCTGACTATCTACGTCAAATGATGAGATAGCAAAAAGTTAGACAAGGGTGCTCAGGGAACTTTTTCAAACAGTGAACTCAAGCTATGGAGAACTGATCACTCCAGCCAGTAAGAGAGCAACAGCTTGAAGGTGAAAGCAGTTCCAAAACAGCATTCAGAGGCTTGCTGGTTAAGGCTGCCACCAACATCCACCAGGAGACATTAGTCCTTTGTAATGGTATGCACAATGTAATTCCTCCCCACCCCGGAATGCCACTTTGCCATACACCTCCCTTTAACCAACTCCTGTCAAATGCCACTGACTCCAGAAATATATTTCCCAGTATTCAACAGCTGCTGGAGAGCAACATACACTGGAATCAGTGAAGTATAAGTAGTAGTAGCCTCTGCTTCTTCTTACCCAAAGACAGGTGGCAGAACATATCTTTTCTTCACAGGCTGAGTTGCTTCAACTTTCCAGTGCCATGCAGGACTGATGGCCTTACACTAGATGTCTCCAGGGTTTGTGCATCTCTTCTCCAGGACTCCTCTGACAAATGGCTGAGGAAATCCCAGAAGTCCTCATGAAACACACCTGTAAGCATTTTGAGCTTGGCAAGGAAGGAAGGTTTTGTATTTTACCTATTAACACTGTGCTTTTAGACAAAGTGGTGATGACTGGTCCATGCTTTTATCAGTTATGTTTTCTTTGATCTGGTCTATTAATACACATTTGCATGAGCTAACTTTTCTGCTCATTTCATTTGCTATCCACAGAGCTCTGAGCAGAGGTTACCTTCCTCTCACTAGTTTACAGCTTGCAAGGTTACATGTCAGCCCCGGATGCAACCTCTGAAGCCCTTCAGGATTTAATTTGTTCCAGATTCAGTTACATCTAGTGACATTTTGCTGGAATGCAATACTCAAATGAGCATAGTCAAGTTTCCTTCCAAGTATCTTACTGATTGTATCATCTCACATGTCTATATGCAATACCCAGTTGTTGGGCCAGTTCAGAAGCACCAGAGCAGCACAACTGGGCATGAAAAATATTAAAGAGAACAAGAGCAGTGGCAACTTGCAGCTGCTGTACTGTCTGTTGTGCTTGCAGAACTGGACAGCAAAGACTTATTTGGATTCTGCCTACGGGGGGCTTTATACCTTCCTTACAGTCACAGAAGCCAGCTCTACTGTAGTCTATGCCAAACTCTATAGCAGCAGGTTTGTGACAAATGCAAATACTACCAGCCCCTAAGGATACATTCAGAAAAGGGAAAGTCCCCAGAGATGCATTACATACAAAGAAACCATCTCGGAGCGCATGATATCCTGAGCTGCAGACCACCCAAAGCTGGGATAGTACCTTGAAGAAGGTACTAGAGAGAGTATTCAGAAAGAAAGATATTCAGCAAAGCACTTCCTAGGCACTGGGTATTGGCCACTGATGGAGACAGAGCACTGCAGAGATGGATCCTTTGTTTGATCCAGTACAGCTGTTCTCATGGACCTCTGGAGTCAAAAGGATCCTCACTTAGTCTCAGTTCAGGATATCAACACAACAATCCTTATGTCAGTCTTCATTTGCCTGAAGCCTTCTTGACAATCCACTTCTCTGCCTTTAACACAACCCTGGTGGAATCTGCAGCTGCTCAGAACAGGTCACCCTTGGCTATCCCATCCCCTGGCAGGTCTTGGGCATCAGGTTTTAGCAAACTACACAGTACCCTGAGCTGAACACCACAGCCAGCTGAACAGGTCCACTACTCTTTTACAGAAAAGGAATGAGAAGTAGCCAGACCCAGGAGCAGAAGCCCATACACACTCCTGACAGGTATTTCAGACTTCACAAGTGGCAGCGATGATGGAAAAGGACACTTGATTACCTCCCAGCAGAAATCTTTAATCTCCATACTTGGAATTAACTTGCAAATTCACAGTAACTGGATGCATATAACACATCATGGTGCTAATTATCTGCCCTCATTTACCTCGCCATTTTGGCAAGGCTGACAGGGTAAAAGCACTGTGGACCAGTATTGTTATAGCCACTCGAGAGGATTAAAACATTTAAGCTATTTTAACAGAAAGGGTATGAACTGCATCCCTCGGAGAAATACTGAGTGAAACATACAGAAAAACCCAAGCCTGCTTCGAAAACATGGAGGAACAACGTTTTCAACAGGACTCTATTTTAATCTCTTCAGGGCAACTAAAACTAATATACCCAAGAAATTAGCTGAGAACTTCATTAACAGCACAGACTTATCTTTTACTACTGGTGGTGGAGGAAGCCAAACCATATCACCAAATGAGTTTAATGCAGTCAATTGGTGCACTAATTGTGTGAATGCCTCTAGATCCAATAGCTTCTTATCATAAACATTAAGATGGATCACTCTTCTCAGCATGTTATTACTTTTTAAATTAAAATTACATGCATTACATTCCATTATAATTTAGCTGTAAAATCTGGAATACTGCATTGTATTTCACTTAAGATTTAAATACAGTGATTCTTTTCCTACTTGCTATAAAAATGAGCCTCTGGGCTTTAGGGGGTTTTTAGTATTAAAAGGTAACTGTCTTCCAAAACTAGATTACACATTTGAGTTCACAGAGTTCATTTTTGGCCACAATTTACACATGAATCCTCTAATGAAGAATAGTTTATTACTTTAAATGTAAGGCTTTAGGTTTCTTTGTCAGGCTATGGATTCTTTTTACTTAAAACAGAATCTACCTCAGTAACATTTGGACAGCATGTAAGCACATGCACACTTAAGATAATCAGTATTCTAAAGACTCATGAGGTTCCAACCCAAACTTTGCAATTTCATCTATTATAAGGACATATTATTACAGAAGATACTCCCAATTTTCCAACTGCTTTGATTTCAACACATTCAGAGAAGCAATTTCATGCAGACAGAATTTACTTGAACTTCTTAAGTAGACTCAATTTTTTGCCCAAATTAATATGTAGATGAAGACAAATTATTTAAACAGAAAGCATATAAAAAGGTAGACTTCTGCCACGCATTAAATACAAAATCTATTTTGGCATTGATCATAGCATTCCTTTCCTCTTGGCCCAACTTACCAACCCATAGCTCCCATTGTTTCAGCTCTGGTTCTCCCACGTTTTGCCTCTTTAAGTAACTCTTCGACAGCCTTCCTAAATTTGAGAAAAAGAAATAAGTCACCACATGTGGAACACAAGAACCTGACATTTTATGTGCATATGTTAATAAAGCACATAGCTTCTCTGTAGTGAATTAAGCAACAAAGAAGCCACCAGTATCACCTTGACTTGAAGATAATTCAGATTCCAATGGACCAAGATCGAAAGAAACATTTTGAAATGTTAAAAAAAATAAAAGTTGTTGCAAATACAACAACAGCCATACTATATAAAGAACAGAAATAAAGTGTGCAAACTGGTTTACTGTGCTGAAATGCATAGTCCCTGTCACTTCACCTTGGGAATGCTCTTCCCTGCTGTCACTTTGCTTAGGTTCTTCCTAAAGTCTTTCAACCTTAGCAAACTTATTTTGAGCACAGCTGAACACCACCAGTAAAACAGCAGTCAGACGACAGTAAAATCACTGCAACTACAAGTTGTCAAACTGTACTAACTTTGTGTAAGAGAGGAAGAGCCTGTCTTTGCAAGTGTGATCAACTTTATATGTGTTTGTGCATGTGTGTATGCATAGTCCTTTGTTCCAATGAGAAACCATTCCATGCAGAAAAAAACTAAGATCTGTAAATCGTGCCAGACAGACATGCAAACATACCAAGTTCATAATTTTTCCTTTAAGAGTTCACATTTGAAGGGCTTTGCAAAGGAGAGCATCCAAGACTTCCATGGAAACAACAGTAGAGAAATGCACCAAAAATTGCAGTATTGCTTCCCTGTGTACTAGTCTATTAAAGACACATAGGTTTAAGGCTCCTCACAGAAATCTCTTTCTCCCACCTTGTCCTAGTTATAGTGGCTGGGACCAGTTTATCATTCTGTGAATGTAACTGGAACTGTGTATTCCATACCCTCTCTGCCATTTATCATGAACTGTTAACGATGCATTGTTTGCAACAGCTGCCCAGGACACACCTGACACCTCAGGCTATGAACTGGGTGCATGAGAAAACAGAGATAAGAGGATTCCCTGTCTTCACACCAATGATTCAGGTGTGATAACTCCCCTCTGGGAATCATTAACACCTTCACACCTAACCTGAGGGGTTATGTCTGCTAATGGGCCATCAAGTAGACCAAAATATCCTGTGACTCACTGAGTAAATTGCCTGTTGTGAAACACCTCACCCTGGGGGAGGTACTAGGTGTTCCTATCTGAACCCAAGCATATATAAGCTTGGGGTTTTGGGACTTGGGGCACTCACCCACTCACTCGTCAGACTGAGAGGAGGACCAGAACCTCAACAGGACTGCAACTACCACTCTCAACCAGACTGCAACCACCAACCTTCTGGAAGGAAAACAGGTTTTTCCTTTTCTTTTTGCTTTGGACTCAGGGGGACCATGTGGTGCTCAGCACAGGGGCTGGTGAGCACCATACTGTTTGTGCCCCAGGGGGCTGGGTTGTACAACTGGGTTTGAGGGCTGAAACCAATTTTCCTTTGCATCAGTGTATCTATTGTAATTTTTTTATTAAATTGTAGTTCGGACTTCTAAACTCTTTTGAGTTGGATTCATTTCTCCTGCCAGTTTACTTTTAAACCAGCACGCACCTAAGGTCATTAGTAAGATCTCAGGGGTTGGAGTACTCCAAATCCTTAGCAAACATACATCTGACTGTGAGGACATTGTGCATATCCTGTCATACTACAGGTACTCATGAAAACCAAGTATCTACCCAGGTATTATCTGTTAAGGGTTACCTGCCCCAAGATGCCAAGTTCAGCATCAACGACCTCACCAGCTAATAATGCCTTCTCAAGCAAGGGCAGTGGCATTGTGTGGGATGGTGACTTGCAAGAACACCATAAAAAGGGTGCAAAACAAAGACTCTACCACTGGAATGTGAGAAATGTTGCATACACAGGTCTTCATGAAATTATAGCAAAATTTTTTTTGAGCAGCCTGAGCTAGTTTATAGTGATAACAGTAAGAACATATGGCATTTATAAAAGCTGGCCCTGAGCCTTCAAATGGCAATGTTGGACAAAGGTAAGAAAAGAGGAAAAAAGTGTCTGACTTTTACTTACCAATTACGAAACTTGGTGATTCTTTTTTGAGAAACCTGACTAGGAGGCAGATTCAAAGCCTGTCATTATTATTGTATTATAAAATATGTCACAATTTGTAACTAAAATAATAGACCGAAGTATCGGAACTAAAAAGCACTAATAAAACACACATTAATTTAAACAGCTACAGTTCAGTTTTAGGAAAAATATCACAGTAAATTGATATGGTGACACCAATGCTATTAACTTAGGTAGGAATTACCAACATTAAGTATTTGAGACCTTTCTTTTTTATTTACATCATTGTATCAAAGATCAGACTGACTTGGCATCCATCTTAGCAGCCTTCTCAATCCACACCTGCCTTCATTATCAAACATTGTTCCCCAGTATTGGTCTTTCAACATCACTCTTATTCACTGTACCTTTGCAAAGCCCTTTCAACTTGTACAGACAAATTAAACACAATGCTCAGATCCTCTTTTGAAATAATGTGTTTCCACTCACTGAACTTATATCCTCTACACAAATAAGCCAAAAGCTATGCAAACAAGTTTTTAAAATTTGCTTTTAGAGGCCTCGTGGGACTCCACATTCCTGGCTCTCTTCACTTTTACAGCTTGGTTACCATACAAACAGTCCTGTGGCTGCCAGCTTCAATTCTAAGAGCAGCAGCACGAGCAAAGGGAATGCAGTATGCAACTTTCACATGAGAACCACTGGATTAATAGGAGGGAAAATTAGGGACAGGGGCACATTTAAGAACCTTGTCATCAGTCTGGCATCTTTCATAGCAAGCACCACTTAGAACTTTCTGTGGCAATTCTTTTTGAGCAATCAAGCTTTACAATTACAGTAACGTGAAGGTACATGCAGTGATATTTTTATCTTCAAGAGTATGGTCCAAGATCTATTTACGTTTCTGAGGTACCAGACTTATGTATCTCTATATATTACAAGGTTACAGGAAAAGCTTCCATTGTATAAATCCTAATAACCTGTATGACAAATCCATGTGCCAAAAGAGTAGGAGAATGTTAAAGGCTCCCAAGTCAGACAAAATGAGAGTCTGGCAAAATTTTCTATTCCTCACTCAGGGGAAGAGCTTAATCTTTTATTCCTCCAAAAGATCAGATTGGTAGACTGAACAAATTAATAATTGGTAATAAAGAGGTATGTCTGATACAGTTACAGGCAATGAAAACAGTGTCATTACAGAGATCACCCTACGTTTGTAATTATAGGAGATAAGGTATCAGGCTGAATCTGATAGCAGAGGGGCCAGGCAGTCACAGCTCCATGTCCAGTTCCAAGCAATAGCAAAGCTAAAAATCTGCTCCCAGGAGGCAGATGAACAAACCATACACTTACACCGCTGGCTGACCCATCGCAGACAGAGACGCAGAGTGCTCACACCAACAGCTTCAGCCTGCTCTTCTCTCCACTGGGTATGGGAGCTCCCAAGTTTTCAGCCCAACTCCACTGCTGGTACAGACCATCATACAGAGCTGGCTGGGACTCCCTGGTCCCCCCAATATCCAACTCCACTGCAGTCTCGCCTGTAGAGACACACAGGCACACATACGTGCCTCATCTCCGACCTTAAAGTCCCTCCAGCAGCTGGCCAGGACTCCCCGCTGCCCTCAACAGCTCATCCTGTGGTCTTGCTCTTGGAGATACAAGCTCACCCTCCAGCTCCCTCCTTATTAATCCACTCACCAGCTATTCCAACTCGATCTTCACTAGCAGTCACACGCTCCCTCACACACCCATACTTGCTCCAGTATTGCAACACAGATAAAGAGATCCTCAATCCCAAGTGGCTAACACTTGCATTTACTTGCCTCATGAAGTGTCTCCGGCTGCTGGCACTCAGTCCCCCAAGTCCAACTATTGGCATCCAGACCAGTTCCAGTTGCTGGTACCGTGGACACATGGTCCCTCCTCCCCAGTTTGACTCCAGTTGCTAGCACTGAGCTGTACACCCTGTCCTCTGAAACAGACTCCCTCACCCAAGAGAGAGTCAGAAAAGAATTTAACAGGAAGACAGGACAGTCTGTGATGATCAGGGACAGGGCATGGTCAGACATGAGTACCCATCAGCAGACTATTCACGTTCAATCAGACCCTTTAGTCCTCTTATTCCTCTATTTGCCCACTCTTGCTTCTTCCCAAATGACTTGAACTTAATGCTTTCCCTGCCTTTGGTTCCTCCACTACACATCCCATAATAAGCCATACATGATCTCGAAATGCTCTTCTGCATTCCATAACCCATCACACAATCCTATGCAGCAACACCCTTAAGTCCCAAAGATGCTTCAGCATTGACTCATCTTGATGGGTGTCATACTTGGAGAGGTAGGCTGTCTCCTGGGATCAGCCCCAGGGGATGGGTCCAAAGACAACATCCATTTCCCCCTGACCTTATGATGGATTCCCACCGGCCACTGTGTCCCATGCTCGTCTAGGCTCATGGAGACAGAGCTCTGATGGACTGGCTGCTCCTGGGATGGGCCTGGGAGAAGCCAAGACTGGGCGCTGTTTGGGCTCTCCCCATTCCCCAAGGTCTCTCTTTAGTCCTCTCTGGAAGCTTTTGGCACATAACCTAACAAACTGCCATCTCCACCTATGCCATCATCTCATTAAAGACTCTGATGAAAATAAATCTACTGGAATTGCTTCACAGCACACAATCAGCCACGGAAGAGCACAGACATAGAGTAGGAGGGCAGCATTCATATTCAATATCTCCCAGAATCAGAGAAAGGACATCTTTATCAAACCCATCTACATGAAAGCATTAGTAACTGTTTGCAGTCCATATCACTACCATCCAAGCTCAAAGGCCAGGCTTCTCAACTCCTAAAATCTGCAAAAAAATCACACAAACTTATTTCCTGAGGCACTCTAGGTCCTGACAGCAAGCTGCAAGTCCAGGGAAAAAAAATCAGCAATTTTTAAATTCATCTTTCTCAAAGGAGTTTTACGTTAACTATACCACTTATTTTTAACTGCGGATGGGACTGGAAATAGAAGTGGATGTTGGTATTCCAATCACATCTGAAAAACTAATATCAAGATCTATAGTCAAGTGAAGGACTGAAGACACTGCCAGTGTTATTTATAATTAATTCCTGTGAGCTGGCCTTATCTGCTGACCCTTATTAAGAAAACTGATGAAAACGGATGTCAAGAATAAAGCCCAAACCACAACATCAAGAGTAAGCATGAAAAAAGGCAGAAATATGCCACAAACTTCCTAATGTTTGTTCAAAGGCAATTATAATCTACACTGGGTATGTGAATGCTCTCATTTTTTATCCATCAAGTTTTGTACTTATTTAAATATTCTGTCAGTCCCATGAGTGCTATTTGCAGTACATTTCTGTGTCGACATTCTCAACAGCTTGAGTAGCACTGAACATACTACTTCATTTCAGACACTGATTTTAGCTTGCAGACCACTTTTTTTTTTTTTTTTAAACCAGGAATATGGAATTCTGAGTCCTGACAGTTTGATTTTAACTGTTAAAAACAATAGTAAGAACTATCAGTTTTTTTCAAAGGCACAAAGCTTGATTTTTAAAAAGTGTAATTGGGATCCCTGTGCAGCAAAACTATTAGGTCATTGATTCTCAACTCAAATACCTCTTGACAGAGAATTATAGCATTCGTTATGACTCAGAGCAGCAACTTCTTAGGAAACAGTTAATTTCAAGCCAAACAAGCTTGGCAAGCACTTCTAATAAAGTATGGTATCCAAGATTGTGAAATATTTATAGCTATTGAAAGACAGAATGGATTATGGATGGATTTAGAAATACAGTATAACAAAGCCACTTCCTCTGTATTTGCAGAAAAATGACATTTTTATGTGCTTCAAACACACAGAATCTGAAGAAATATTTTTGGGTTTTAGATAGGGATGAAACTGGTGACTTTTGTAATATTCCAGTGGATATTTAGTCAAAATAAACTAGGAAAAGCACTGCTTGCAGAGAGAAGGAACTAAACAGCTCCTACTAGCTGATTTGTAATTTTTCTAACTCATTCTAGAGTCATAACTGCACAATACCATTAATTATCTGTTAACAGAATTTAGAATTTTCTTAAGACTCTCATGGAGCCTCAAGAGTCTGGGTTTTCACTGATGCACCACCATAGTCACAGGAAAAAAATTCTCAGTTTGTACTTTCATCAAACCTTACTGGATGAGATGAAGCAGATGTCATTCAGCAGAACATAGCAAATACCACTATTTTACACACCTGTGATATTTATAGCTTTTAGAGTTTTAAACTCCAGAGTATACAACAGCCACACAGTAAGTTGCAAGTTAGTATTCAACTTTCTGGGAAAACTTCACATTCACTTCATATTAAAGTGAGGAAAACATCAAATGCAAGATCAAGCAAGAGTCAGACACAGAAAAACTGAAAAATAATATCAGGAAATGTGGTAGTAAGGATGAAATAAAAGAAGCAAGATGAAGAGACCTCTCCTTAGATAATAAGGAATATAGGGCAACTGACTTAACAGATCATGTTTTGGAATACTGGGACACAAAATTTGCTTCTGATCTGAAAAAACACACACAAAAATAGCTACACTTCCTTTTCCCTCATGGTAAATTAAATAAAAGCCACAAATGCAAAAACATTAAGTTTTTTATTTAAGACATGCATTGCAAGACAAGCCTGAATTAAGAGACAGACTACTGAAAATATTCCAAATAAACTCATTTTTAAACACTAAAAATCCACCTAAAATAGTTAACACTGTGACTACAGAACAGAAACACCATTATTTGTAGGCGAAAGCAATATTATAAAAAGCCTAAAAATTATAAACCTAAACTACCACTGCTCTACTACTCACAGAATACGATCATTGAATATGAATCTAAGGAATAATGCCTGTAACCCAAAGGATAAAGAAAGATCTGTATTAGACTGGTAAAGGATCTGTATTGAAGACTGTTCAGGGAAGCATACGCAGAGCAAGTAATACCCAAGTATGACACCTAAATGCACACAGCACAAAGTGAATTCAGGGTGCTACTAGCAAAGTGAGCTGTTACAAAAACTGAGGGTATGAAAAAGTAACTAAGGACAGACGGATCCAGGACAGAAAGTGTTAATTGCCAAGGACATTATATTTTACTTATAATGTGTTTGAAGTCCATTAAACACACAAAGGGGTGAACATCAATATGGATTGAAGACCCCAGACAACTAAACCCTACCTTGTGCCACTCAGTAAGTGACACTGAGCCTCATCCTCATTATCTACCACATTGCCACAGAAAAGGAATAGCAAATCCCAACTCAGACTGAATCTATGCGGAAGGGTAAAACCTGGAATGCAGTCCCTGGGAATGAGAGCTCCAGGAGGTAACCATGGAGCAGTCAGTTATAGCTATGTCCCAAATTGCCCAGAGGACCCCAAGTCCTCAGCACAGCAATAACAACTAGAAGACAGCACGGAAGAACAGGGACATAGATTCACCTTTTAAAATGGCACTAGTAAAAATAACATTCACACATACATAGAAAGAAGCTTTAATTATTAAACTGATGATCTGAGAGCAGAAGTAGCTTACCAAGAATTAAAAGCCTCTTAGAAAGCATTATGCTCTCTAGCCCTTCCACTGTCCCAGTGCTATCGCTTTTGGCCCATTTGAAATATGTTCCAGATATGAAAAGAAAACAGTTACTTTCTATACGCACTTTCAGACACCATTTCTTAAAAGTTAAGGGAGAGAACCACAAGGAGAACAGTCCAGAAAGTTTCTGGTCATCACTTCACTGTAGCAGTTGCTTTAAACAGCCACAGGGGAAGTGACCAACTCAGAAGCAAACTTGCAAAAACAGTAATGAAATAATTCCAATCACGCAAATAGGACTATCATGACACAAATTTGTGGCATAAGCACGTAAAGTCTATTCCTAAAGCAAAAGGAAGAGAGGCCTACTTTGAGTATACAAATATAGAAAGCTGCATTTTAATTTTCAATGTTTGTTTGGGAATACAGGTCCGAACAAAACGCAAAGTAGAAAATAATTTTTACAAAATAACTGCTAAGCATTTCATATTATTCCATACAAGAATAGGGCAATTTCAACAATGTCAGCTGGCCCATCTCCAGCACTGAAAATTGAAATTTATAAGAACACAAGGTGATTTTTTTCTTTAAATTTATTTTACCAACTACACCAACTGACCGAATTGTAACTGGTGAGGGATGAACCACCTGAGACCTTCCCATCTTGTTTTTAAACGGTACCAACGAGCAGCACAAGAACCAGCTTCCGGCATTTTCAAATTTTATTTATTTTTATTTGTCTGCTTGGGGATTGGGGGCAGGGGGAGGATGAGGTAATGGATTTTCTGCAGGAAGATTTATTTTCTGCTGGCTCTCCCTCAGCGAGGGCTCCGCAGTCCTGTCCCAAAGACACGGCGGCAGCAGGGCCAGGCAGCGCACCCCTCGGGCCGCACACACCGTCACCGCAGGGCCAGGGGGCCGGAGGGAGAGCGGGCAGAGCCCGGCGGGGCTCGGGGGCCCCCCCCCCCCCCCC
>VWZG01010426.1:214715-229579 GCA_013396735.1 Grallaria varia | reverse complement strand
ATGAAAATAGATTTAAATTCAATTTTATAAATAAATATTTAAATATATTCATAACAGTGTTAGAAAAAGTGCCATGATTTAACATGAATTGATGAGGGTTAGGATTTAATAGTGAATTAATTACTGTTTTCTGTTTGAGAGGGGGGAATATTTTCCCCAAAGGTTTTGCTTTTAATACTGCCATCTTTCTTCCCAGATGTTCTTGAATACATTCTGCATTGTTTTAAAACAACTCTAATCTTTAATACGATTATCTGTAAACTTCCTTTGTTTACTGAGGGATTTTTTCAGATTATCAAATCATTTTATATACAAATCCTTCTTTTCTTCGTGCATACGGTAACTCTCCATTGCATGCCTGAGGCAGTGCCCCAAATGAAACCAATTGGCATCAAATATTGATGATTACTTTCTGCCTGCTGGGAGGTGAAATCGAGTCTCCGATCTCAATTCAGGATTTGTGTCAAGCACAGGGTAATGAGAGCAGGTGCAGGGAGACTCCAGAGCATGTGCATTGATTTGCAGTGTAAGCATGGGCAGGTTACTTATGAGTATGTGGGACTGAGAAGAGAAAATGGTTGGAGCCAAAGTTGTCATGTGCTTGCAAAGAACTTGGTTGGTATTTTTTTCCTAGTACCTGCATGCCAAAATGAGAGGAGCTATTTTGTATCATTGTGGTGGTAATATTTCATTATACTGTGGCATGGGATAGCACTTAACAGAAGGGGAGAGCCCTTCTCTCCCAGTTCTTCACCCCACCTAAATATGACCTGATCTGATTTGCTCTGAGTCAATCATTCTTCATAAAATGAAACTGTACTCCTTATTTCTTACACATCAATAACTGTCTTTCAGTGGGATTTCCTAAGTGTGAAATCGAGCAGCCTAACAGTGGAAATATGTTTATGCATCCCGCATGCTACTCCCTTTTGTGTCCATCCTTTGCATGGGATTGGGCTGCTGGGGAAAAAAGGCTTCTGAACGGAAACCAGCAACTTGGTTACAACATAGGGCCAAGAGATTTGGGAAAACTGGATGGCAGTGAGTAGGCTAAAACATGACACTTCTTAATTTTATAAATTAGCTTGCAACCTGAGTCATCGTGTTTTAACATTACTACGTGTAGTTTTTGGCAGTGTCTTTTTAATGCAACTATTGCAGCAACTTCATTGTTAGGAAAATCCTTATTGCTTATGAGGTTTAGACAGAGCTGGCAATACTGCCTGAGCTACAAGACAGCTTAGAGACAGGAAAACTTTATTATCCTATAGGGGAAAATTAGTCTGCTTGGCTTTTTTCTGGAGGACAAAGTAATGAATAAGGATTTGGGTCCATCCAGGTTTCCCCCAGTGCAAGTTCTTTCCAGTGCTGGCAGCCTCTCATGGGCCTACCTGCCTGGGTTTCCTGCCAAAATGTTCACTCTTGGGTCTTTTTTTTGCTAAGCTGTCTTTAGACTTCCTGAAAAACAGAAAAATTTTTTCAGAACCCAGTGTGTAATTTCTGGGGGCAGAGCAAGCTGTGCAGGCATATAAGCATTTTTCATGTTTGAAGTTGTCAGAATCTGTTGTAGGGAAAAAGGTCGGATGTGAATACAAGAGTCTGACGTTTCACCCTCCATCCTCTAGATTCAGGAGTTCAAATGCCAAATGTTGTAGGGAGGAGTAAGAAGTTAGCAAAAGAGGATGCATCTTCGAAGGACAAATCAGTGCGGTGAGAGCTTCCCTTGTTGGCAAAAGCCTGAGTAAGCAGGTGGGGCTGGCAATGTGCCCTGAAGGTTAATGCGTCGGTCACCAAGCTGGGTAGGGAGGAAAAGCCTTCCCTTCTGCCAGGATTCTCAAAAAAGATGCTCTGAGAAGGGTTCTGGCTGCTGCCTCACATTTCACCTTGGGTTCTGGGGGAAAGAAAAGGTGGCTAGAACTGAGACAATGCGAGGCTGGGGAAAAAAAAAAAAAAAAAGGCAGTCAAAAAATCAATATATATAGTATTGGTGGCTTTTAGAACTGCATTGGTTTCTTTGGTAGGCTCCAAGCAGCAGCAGGGCCAGTGTTTCCTTTCTTTTGCAGCTGAGCTGCCTTGACGGGCTCAGGGACTGCCATCCACCCTCCTGACTACCCCAGCTGCCTGCTGCACTAGCTGGGATTTTAGGGTGCCTCTGAGGCTATTCCTGGATGTCAAGTCTATGCTGGAGAAATACTGCCAAAATTTTTTTAGTGCTAGTGCAGGAGAGGTCTAGCTGAGCACAGAGACAGTGATATTGTTAATTTTCCAGGCTGTTGCCATTTTACTCTCAGTAGTCCCTAGACATCCTCACCATTTTATGTTTCCCCTCTAATGGCATCAGCCAGGATGTCATAATATCCAAAATCAAATGTACCAGAAAATATAATAAATTAGAGTCGGGCTAGTGGAGTAATTGAAGAATAAACTGAATTTTAAACAACACAGGACCATTATGAACTGATTGCTATGCACGAAATGCACTGGAGGAGTGTGACTTCATGTAGATTTACTATTGATGGCGGCATTTCCTAGATTGCTACTGGTAATAAAGAAATGAAAATGGTGTGAACTTTTGAGTTAGTAGCACAACGTAATATTGCAGTGAAGGAGAAGTACCATTCTAGTTACACTGAAAAGTAATTCCATAAGAAAAAAAATTTCTTGGTGCTTTATTTATTTATTTGAGAGGTTTACATGAATTTAGCAATGCTTGAGTTTATGAAAGTCACAAAGGGAGTGCAGGCCTTGGCATGGAAAGAACTAAATTTTTCCTCAACTCTTAATGTAATTCTTCTGTAAGAAATTACTTAGGAAATGTAGCAGTAGAGTGGATTCTTCTCAATTCAGAAAATTGAGTTTAAGGGCATTTGGTGTCCTTAAGGCATTTTAAGGTTGTTTGCCAGGACAGTTTTATGGCAGATAGTCTGCGTATTTTTCTTTGAATAAATTTTTCTATTTTTTATTTCATTAAAACCAGGTAATGCACTTACGTAAGGCATTTTAAAAATAACCCTCTAGTGGTGATGCTGGTAGAAATGTAGGGAGATGGCATAAAAAGTTCTGGTTTTGTGAGCTATGGGTTACTTCAGTGGAGCCATGGAAGCTGAGCATTGGTGTTCTCCTCGTCTCTAGTAATGTGAAATGAGATAGTGTTGGTGAGTGCTGCCCTGGAGGTTCCTCATACAATCAGAAGCCATGGGAAAGCCTGTGGAAATGCAAGCACTCAGTAGCAGGTACTTGCCAAAAGGTAACAAATGTTGGTGGAGCTGCTGGGTTGAAGAATCTCTGTGGGTTTTATGAAAGAGGGTCCTGTGCAGAGGCTGTCCTGTCCATGTTAAGATAGTCAAACTGCTGATGTGCAGAGAAATGTAAAAACCACTTTGGACAGTAACTTCTTTTCTATTCATTCTGATTTTGAGAATGCAAAGGCAATTCTGTAAGGATGGGGTTTTTGGTGGCAATGATTCAAGCTCAAGACAAGACCTGACACTTCCAAAATTACATTGTGTGGTGTAACACCAGCAAATGGAAAGCTGTTCTGTGGTAGAAATCAAACATAATTGGTGGCAGGGAGGGCAGGAAGGGAAAAGAGCAGTATTACTGCATTGAAAGAATCTAATTTTGTAGTGATAAGCAGTATGATTTGTTTTATTGAGTGCTTTTAAGCTTAAAGGTTTGAGTTGTATTTAAACGTGAAATGGTATTGTCTGTTTTCATTGTTCTTGTAAAATTTAAATAAGGTTCTCCACCAGGAATGGTAATACATTTTTTTGATAGATTTTTAAACTAATTTTACTAAATAGTGAAAAAGTAGCTCTTATGAGTTAAATACTTTAATATATAGAGTAAGCTTTAGCATTATTAAACTTAAGCAAAGTGCTGTTAAATCCCTTGATTTAAATTACTTCTGTGCCATGACCTAATGCAATTAGAAATTAATCTACAAGATGCAGTTAATAAACTACTTACATCCCCCATGTAATACTTAAAATGAATTATTTTTCTGTATGTATTTTGATCACTTAATAACTTATCTCCTCATATCCATCCTGCATCTCCATAGAAGTGGGCTTGAGGGATCACTGGGAGGCAGGAGGGGTGACTGCCAGCTGCTTCCTGTCCCTCCAGGCTGCTGGGAGAGATAGTGAGGGCCAATTTCATAAATAAGCTGCAGACCACCCCAGCTCTGGCTCTTCAAACTTATGTAGCAGAGAACTTGGTAGAATGCTGTTAAAAAGGAAAAAATAATCTTTGTAGCGGGCAGGGAGTGGGGAGCGCAGCAGAAATGGGCAGCATTTAACTGACTTAAAAAGAAACAAGCAGTACAGGAATTCCTACAGGAAAGTTTTAAGGGACATCATTTTCAAGATCTGATATTTCTGCTTGCTTCAACAGCGAGTTCTGATGCTTTGTAAAAAAATCAGAGTTCTCCTATTCTAGTGCTCCTGTTCCTTTCCTTCTGTCCTGCATCCCAGGTGACTTCTGGTGTGTTACAAAACACTGTATCTTTGGGAGCTTTCCCCAGTGGGGCACAACACTTGTAACAGGTATTTGTATGATTAAGGTTTTTCTAGCTGTAGTCGATCTCTTTTCTAATGCTTTTTACCTAGTTAATTTAGCACATGGGATCTGTGTACTGTGGATGGGCTGTTACTGCAGGTAAGACCACTCAAGAAACTCAAGAAATTGTGGAGGAATATGATGGATAAATGGAGTTCTTGCCCAGAGTTGCGCAGCGTGGTTTTCTTTCAAAATATGTTTGTGGCATGGAAGAAGGTAAGAATTTCTGATAGTTTATTGCAGTAGTAAACATTAGAAATAAGTCAGTTTGTTTTGGAAACTGCAGGCAGTTGAATGACATATTGTAGTTTAAGCAATATATTTTCTGTAACATTTAGAATCAGAAAATCTAAACCATTTTCACAGAGTGAATGCTTCCTGAGCAGTTGTCATGATTAACCACAGGAAAACAGCTCTGTGTTCAGTCCTGCAGTAAGGTGTACCTAAGAGTCCTTTGAGGAAGGATGCCAAAGGGGATATTAACAAGGAAACCAGAGGTGCTGTTGCTGGGGTATGGGGCACAGGTGATACCTGGGACCTGCTGTTTTCTGATGTGAATGCACATGTTAACACGTGAAATCTGGAAAGACTTTTTAAAAAATTCCAAAAAAGTAATTAGTGGGTGCATTATGGTATTTATTCAAGAACTCTCTTTCCTTGTCTAATTAGTAAGTAAACCACAATGCATAGTGCATAAAAGTAATGGGAGGTTTCATCACTTTCTAAAGATGTTTACATATCTGGTGGCATCCCTGATGGTTAGCTAATACAGCTAGGTATGTCTGGTAATGGTTTGCTACAGGCTGAGTAAATATCATAAACATCTAATGATGGGGAACCCTCAGGAGCAGTAAGCATGACTAGTTAATACCACCAGCTAAAGATTTTGCTGTTGGGTGCAGAATTGCAGAAATGAGTATTTAATGTGTACATGCTAACTGATCGCTTCTGCTAGGTACACCGTACAGTGATGTTGTTGGGATCAGCACTCCATAGTACAATTTCTATTAAGGAATACTTTTCCTGTAGTAGGTAGGCAGGGAGCCAATGTTATGTAAAGTCATTAATGTCACTCCATAGCTGCTGATAGGGGGGACAGGTGGGATGAGAGATCCTGAGTCTGATGTACAAGGTAGCCACATCCATCCTTGTATGCCCTGCTGCTGCACTATTGGATTGCTGAGGATCATTTTATGGTATGTTTTTGAATCCTGTGAGGAAAGCTTTGTAGTCTGGCAGTCAGCTTTGCAGTGGAGGCTTTTATGCTTGAAGAATCTCTTCAGTCTGTTATTTTAAATTGTCTGCCCCAAAGCAAGTATAAATCATAGAATCATAGAATATCAGATTGGAAGGGACCTCAAGGATCATCTGGTCCAACTTTTCTTGGCAAAAGCACAATTAGACAAGATCCTGTCCAAATGAATTTTAAGTGTGCAGCATTGGGGAATCCAGCACTTTCATGGGGAGACTGTTCCATGGGCTGATGGTGCCTCTTGTGTCTGGTTGGAATCTCCACAAAGGTGGCTTTTACCCATTACCCCTTGTCTTTTCAATGTGTCTTCTTGTGGAATAGGAGTCTCTGGCTTCTTTGTAGCCACTCTTTAAATACTGGGTCCCCTCTCTGGACCCTCTTCAGCCTCTTTGGGATG
This sequence comes from Grallaria varia, assembly GCA_013396735.1. Lineage (NCBI taxonomy): Eukaryota > Metazoa > Chordata > Aves > Passeriformes > Formicariidae > Grallaria > Grallaria varia. The sequence goes on along the minus strand of VWZG01010426.1, from coordinate 223,370 downwards.
CTTCTGGTGTGTCCACTAGATAGGGAGGTGAACAGCTCATAAATTCAGATGTTGCTCAGTTTTGCATTCAGTCAAATAGTCTTTGATGGTTGTAACGTAGCAACACAAAGGCATTTTGAGTTTTGTGAATGCATGAAGAAATATTAATTCCCTTCAGCTTTATCCCTGTAAACGCCAATGAAAAAACCAAGGAAGAGCCTTTCACATATTTTGTTATATTGTTTTCCTACCTTGGTAAGATCTGCTTCTCTTTAGCTTTGATAAAGGATGTAGTAGCTGAAAGGAAGCTTTTCCCGTGTGAAGAAAAAGGATGAGAAATTGCAGAATGAGTTTAAAAGATAGTCAACAGAAATATTTCATGGGGCTTGGGGAAGATCCCTTTGTTTATATCTGTAGTTCTCTCCTTTTCATATGAAGTTTGTACATGAGGCAATAGTTTTTGAAGTGGCATACCAGTAAAATTGTGGGGTTTTGCTTCCCAACTCTTCCACGTTTCTGAGGTGGGCATGGAAAAAGCCTGTCAGAGGAGTTCATAAATGTTAAGACCTTTATGATTGTCAGTGACTGAGTTTCTTGGGTAAAGGCATTAAATAAGTGGAGTATACAGTGGCTGAATGATGGGCAGTATGTTGTTCTGTCACACCTTACAAAGTTAAAATGTCATGAGTTCAAAATGTGTTTCCTCATATTTATGCACACCATAGAACAGTACAATTGCTCAGCTAAATAAACAGGACATTTTCCATTATAAGGTGCCATTACCTTTGTGTGTTCCTTGTCATTTATGAAATCAGTGGGTGGTTAATTAAATTGCTCCTTTGGACTCTTCTGAGAGCTGTGTATTAATTATATTTTAGTGCTGGTGTGCACATTTCTCAACTTTTTAATGAGGGTAAAAGTTGTTTACCTCCCATTTGGAAATACATTTTTGGGTTTGTTTGGTGTGGGGTTTTGTTTTGTTTTTGCTTTTTTTTTGGGTGGAGGTTTTTTTGAGGTTAGTATGATGCAGTATTTTGTGATAGGTTTTTCTTTCTTTCCCATAAAATCTCATTATTCAGTTGCTCATTGCAATCATGTGGCATGCTTAGCTGAAATGAAATTTTAAAATGTTAAATTTCCTGTTGCAAAGTACTACTAAATCTGCAGAGTCTGTGTGTTAAACCCCGTGTTTTTAGAGGGAATAGGTTCATCACTCAGGAGGAGAACATGCTTCCTTCAGCCACTCAGGTCTTCTGAAAACCTGAACCCTCCTGAAGGCATTTTCAGGGCTCAGACCCTGAGTTCTGGTTCAGCCTGTTGGCTGAGCACTCAGATCTTGTCTGTTCTCCTCTGATTTCATAGTCGTAGGAGCAGTGCTGGTGTTTGGTAGTTGAGGGAACCTTGTGGCAGCAGGACTGGGCTGGGAAGAAGCTTTCATGTGGCAGAGGAAGGGCTTGGGTTATACCCGCTTTCCTTTGCTGTGTGACATTTCACCATACTGTTTCATACAGCTAAGATCCTTGTGTTAAAAATCTTGGTATCATAGCAAATGCCATTTCCAGCCATGATTTCATTTTAATTAATGATGCATGCTAAAGGAAGCCCACGTATTGGTGTGCTGACAGAGGAATACTGTAGCCAGGATTGGTTTATATGGATTCTCTATCTGAAATTGTATATTACAGGTAAATGTAAAAACCCAGTGAAAATGCCCCTAGCCTAGCCTAAGTCTCATTGACATCGTCATTTTAGTGCCATTGGAAATGTCTCTAGCAGAGGTCAAAAGTTTCTATCATGCTTTCTGTTTCTTTGAAATACCCTCCCAAGGTTTTGTCTAATGGGAAGGAGCAGAAAGGGCCTCAATTCTGACTGGACAATTTATTTAACTGGTCTGGTGGTCTCACCAGGGGTGATGTCTCGTCTAGGCCATGCAGCTCTCCTATGAACCAGAAGAACATCAGTCCGCTTCATTATATTGTTTATCCAACCCTTTTTGTTTAAGATTGTGCCAAGTCAAGAAAGTCAAGAAAAACAGTTTCAGTACTTTTTCATATGGGTAATTTACTTTGCAGTCATATTTTCTCAAGTGGAGAGTGGCATAAAGACCTCCTTGAAGTTTTCTGAAGCATCCACTGAGACCTCAAACTGAACCCTTTGCCAGTGGAGCATACTCGTTTACTGCTGATTTATCATGGTATTTGTAGATTTGGGTTGGGATTTTTTTTTTATCCACTTAATAGAACTAAGTGAAGGGAGAGGATGGTCTCCTGAGGGATATGGTGGTAATCTCATTAGATGGCTGTAGACTCCTCTGTATGTCATTTGTATTATGTCAAGTATAAGGGAAAAATAATACTGAAATATTATATTTGCAGGTGATGTTATTGAATTCCAGTACATAGGATTTTATAAAAGCTGCCATGGAAGATAGTAGTTTGCAGTTTGTGAGTCTGCAAATATGCAGTGTATCTAGTGTTCAAAAAGCCAGGAACTTAGTTAATTTGAATGAAAAACAGTGCTCTTTTTTTTTTTTCTCCTCCCCTTATAATTGACAAAAGTAGAGCAATATCAGGATGTAAAACTGACTTTCTGCACTGAATACGCCTCTGGTATTGTGATACTATACAGAAATTGGGATTTTATTTTTTTTTTTCAGAAAGTATGCGCAGTTTTGAGAATGGCTTCAAGATTTCACTTTCGTTTTCTTTTTCGAAAAAGCAGAATTTTCTTAAATAGAGGAGTAAGGAAAAGAATGTTATATAATCCAATTTATTGTTTTTCTTGCAAACATTGTGTTGATTTACGTAACATTTATAGCATATAGCACATAGAGAACACGACGGAGACTTGAAACATCCTGTGTGTGTTGTAAAGCCATGATATGCATGGAGTTACTGTAAGTATTCCTGCGTGTGTGATGCCCGCACACGCTCGCTGGGTGTGCTTACAGAACTGTGATGTGCTCGATGTAGTAGCAACATTTCATTATGCATTCATGAGAAATTCCTGGCGACATTTTAGCCTGCAGTTAATTTTAATATTAGGTTTAGGATTTGAAAAGGACATGGTGTAAGGGAGCGCCTGCAGAGCTTTTACCCTGCCTTCTGCTCTGGCTAGTATTTGCTGAGCTACAGCTGTTAGGGCTTCACTCATATTCGCGTGAAGTTAGGTGATTAATTTACTGCTTTAAGTAAATCAAACCCTGAGAGCTACTTGGACATTATAGAAGGAACTGTTTCTGTTCTAATTACTCACTGGTGAATTAATTTGTGTATACCAGCATGCTGACAGCCTTTTTCCTTGAAGTTCCCTGTTGTCATGTGATATTCCCTCCTCCAAGGGGCCAACAATATATTCTTCTTTTCCTTTATGTTGGGCAGGTATGCTGTGCTCTTTCCTCGCCTCCACTGGGATGGAAGGGTAAGCGATGTAGACGAAAAAGGTGGTGAAGGGAAAAGGCTGTTGTGCTCTGTGTTGCAGATTTTGTAACAGGTCCTGTGCACTGGCTGCCATGGAATCATACCAGGGTGTTTCCAGGGCTCCGCTCAGCATTTTAAGGCTGCTCCTCTTCAGAGGCTGGGCGCTGGGTGCTTAACTGCAGGTTAGACCCTGTGATGAGAATTACAAACAAGAAATGAAGGGATTGCTTTTGATAAGGCTTGTTTCAATTGCATAAGCTATTCAAACACGAAGTGTAAAAGTGAGTCTCTCTTGAATTGACTGGTTTGTGCTTTTTGTTTAATTTTTTTTCTTTTTATTTCTCTTTCAGAGGGTTTTTCCTAAATTATATGGCTCTCTGATATGTTGTTTTTAGCAGGCTAATGCTTTGCAAATTGTTATGGTAAGGAATCGAGATTTCACTTATCTGAATACAGAGGCTTTTTGTGGTGATTTGCATGTATGTGTGCGAATTTTTAAAGATTAAAAAAATTATTTCTTTACACGGTTGTAAAAATGCAAGTTTAAAAACACATTTCGTGAATTACATGAGATATCTTATGTAGTATCTTAGTAGTCCGAAGGTGAGAAAGAAGTGAAATAGGATGCAACATTTATGCAGATACAAGCAGAGGTCAGTGTATGGTCTGTCTGAAATTAAACCAGTGTCCTCCTTTCTCGCAGCTATTTGTATTATTTATAATTGCATTAGATGTGTATTGAGAGGGTAGCTGGCAAATAAGCCATTAAATGCGAAAGCTCTTTGGTCTCCTAGGATACGTATGGAGTAGTAGTTGTACAGTTATCCATGAGGTTTTTCCAATAGGCATCCTAGAAACCTTGGTAAACTTCCAGGTAGCCTTCATAACCACCTTGCAAAAAAAGGTTGCTCATTTTGCTGGGTGCTGTGCAGTGCATGCAAACTTTAAGTAACACCAGTCCCTTGATTAAGCCTTTTTTTAAAATCAGTAAGGGATGATATACTTCTGAAAAACAGAATGAGAAGCTGGAATTTTTTGCTAAATCTGTTTACTTTCGGGACTTGTGTAGATACTGTAAAATAACTGCCCTTAATGTTTTCAAGTGGAAATGTTTGTCACAAAGAATAATTCCCATGTTCCTCAGGATTTGAGGAGGGGAAAGAGAGGGAGAGAAAAATGGGGGGAGCAAGTAAGGCATCAGGTCTGGCTGTTAGAAGGCTTTTTAGTTGAAGATTTGAAATTGTTGGTGAGGTTCAGTGGTTCTGTTGGTTTATTTTCTTACCCTTAGCACGCTGTGTATCAATGTTTACAATAATTATTTGGGATAAGGTTATATAGCTAGTTCATTTATAGCATGCTTTGACCCTTAGTTTTCTGCTATCTAGGAATCGCTAAGCCAAAGCATCTCCTCGGTTACATTTGCAAGTCTGAAGGGAATCGGGAGGGCGGTAGAAAACATGGGTCCCCAGCCAGCCATAGCCTCAGCAGATGTGCTGTTCTCTGATTCCAGCACCTGGAAAAAAAACACCTTCTATTGGATATGGGAAAGGTGCCGTGATTTATTTTCATGGACTCAGTGGGAAGAAAACACAAGAGTCTTTGTCAACCTTTTCTGTTTTATATTCCATTTAGTAGTAAGGATTGGCTAAAGCTAAAGCAACACAGCATACTTTAACAGCAAAATAAGTATCAGTTAAGAATTTAACTTCATTGGAACTTAATGTACAGTTGAACTGGTCTGTTTGGACAAGCAGTAAATCTGAGTTCATAAATTTCTAGTCTTGAAGTTTACAAAGGGAAATGATGCAAATTACTGCCTTTAGCCAAAGCATGTTATATTATTGCAGAAGCTTTCTAATATATTTCTAATATAACTTCTCAGTTTCATAAAAGGTTCTCCCTTTTCTGTCTTAAAGTTCTGCAGCTAGGATGGTCTTTTCATGTCTATGTCCTCCCTGTATCTTTTATTTATAATCACTCAATATATGGAGGCAGAATAAGTTACCAGGGATAATATTTATTGTTTCTGTGTTCTCATCCTGTATGACTGATATTAAGAGACAGTGTTGCTTGTAGTTGAGTCTGCTGCTTTTAAAGTAAGATGTCTCCTTTGAATGAAACTCTCATCATGTTCTTATCTGCACTTCTGGTTTTCAGATTGCACATGAAGTACAGGATAAAGGCTTTTATTACCCTGTTTGTCCTCCTCTTGACTCATTAAATTGAAATTATTAGCTTTTTAACTCTCAAATGAAACTGTCAGTGAAAATCAAGGCTATTTTTTATTGCAGTATTAAACAGCTATTTATAGAAGTGTGAAGAGTTTGTTTTCTGACCCAAATGCCTGTGTATATCTGGAAACTAATAACTATAGAGCAGACTGTTGTTTTTGGTGGGGATTCCCTCATACTTCCTTGTATTACAAGCTTGATGGAGAAGGGACCCTTCTCAGGATAAAGTGTTCCCTTGTTTTCTGGGTATTAGCTTCTTAGCAGCTCTGCCAAGTGAAGATGACTTGTGACCCATTAGACTCTTCCTGTGAGCTACTAGACTGCTCTGAACTTGATGGTAAGATTGAGTTGCTTCTTACAAGATCCAGATTTTACGAACAGGCAGTTTGCAGGTGAATTTCTGAGTAATTCCTTGAATCCCTCTTGTTGCTGATAGGAGCAGAGAAGCTTGGACATATGCGATTTCCAAACACTCCGCTCCTTGCTAGTGCCATTGCATTCTGCTAACTTGGCCTTACCAACACAGCTACTACTGCTGCTTCTTCTGTACAAAGGGTAGGCAGGTGTCTACAGCAGCACTGGTATTTGTGTAGAATTTCTGGCCTCTCATAGTCTTTGTGCACGGCACTGCACCCTTTTTTGTGAAAAAGAAATATATCCCATGGGAATATATCTTGGAGACACCATCATACTTTGGGTTCATCTGCACAGCTCCCAGTGCAGCAGATACGTTGTCTCTGATAGTTTCTGGCTCTTGGAAAATATAGCAATTTAAAAAAAAAAAAAGGTTTATAAAGTTAAAAAATGTTTCATCTAAGTATCTGGCATAAAACATGTGCAAGTGTTTAGCATGGGTTGGGAGTGAAAAAAGAAGTACAGAAATAAAAGAGAATTTGAATTTTTTATGTCTGTGAACCTAACCTAACTTGTTGAGAAGTGCCTGGTTTAGGAAAATGGGTATTGTGGTTAAGGAGTGCAAAGAGGATGGGTACTCCAGAGGGTGAATCATCTGCTTCTTAAAGACCTTTCTCCAAAAGCACTGCTAATGAAGTGATATCCTTCAAAGCAAGACTAGTATTATAAAAGCTAGTTCTTAAGGGTTGAATACATAGAATAAATGAAGCTAAGATTGTATCATCCCCCACAGAATCTCAAATGTGAAATTTCAGCATGCTGAGAAGAGATTGGACAGGGAGGAGGAGGAGGAAGATGTTGTCTCCTTCCCAATTTAGCATGCTTCTGTTGGCCTCTCTTGCTGAAACCATTTTGACCATGGATACAGAAAAATGATGCCTAAAGTTAGCAGTCTGAACGTCCTCCCCTGCTCTTTAGCACGTTGTTCCTTTCCTACTCTTCCCCAAATGTGGTGAATCAAAATTGCCTAGTGACGTGAGTAAATGTCTTGTATATGTTTTGCAAATACATGATTAAATATCTAAGAACTGAAATGCGTTTCCCCCCTTCCACTAATTCTAGGCCTGTGATTTTTAACAGCTCAGTTTTTGTTCACTGGATGAGCATAGCAGTTGGAGCCCTGCTGTCTCCTCACCCTAGCAAACTTCTTTGCTTGTTTGCTGGTAGCCTTCTGTGAGGACTTCACTCTCTTTTATTGAGCAAATTAATTCTAGTTTATTTCCTGATTTATAGTTCTATTAATACAGTATCTCTTATACCAGTTTGATGTTTGACGTAGGTGCTGCCACTTACTTGTCTTCAGTGTCTTTTTTTTTCTTTGATTTTAGTTTAATTTATACTACTCATTTAGAAGGTAATGCTTTTCATTTGTCTTGTTTAGGAATGTCATTTTTCTTAAAGAAAGAGAACGAGACTACCAGGGAAAGTGGCCAGAAGTGCTGTGGCAGAAGTTCAGCTCTCCCTCCTCCACATTATTCATTCTGCAAGGGGGAGTTAGGAGATTGCTGCTTAATATTTAGCCCATGTCACTCATGTGAGAATACATACCAGGACCTCTTGGCCTGCTCTGTGTGTGCTGCTGTGCATCTTTGCCAACATTTTCATTTGAATCTTAAAGGACTGTTTTCCAACAGTGTTCCCACTAAACTAATTTCTTTCTGAGACCTCTAATAGAATTCAGAGGACACACTGTAGCAGCCAAACTTTGCACCTCAGGCAGATAAATAGCTGCATTGTAAAAGCCTCCCTATGTAATAGGTGGTGAAATTCTGGGGGTTTTATATATATATATATATATGTTTATGTGTGTGTGTATATATCTTAAACATACAGTCAGCCAAGTTAGTAGGAAATGAAATAAGCAGCTGGCAAACTTGGTTAGTGGATAGAGAAGTGTTTTAGGAAAAATGTTAGGGTTTTTTTTTTTTTTCCATTGAGCAAATGTTGTCCACACTCTTTCGTGGTGGCCGTGTAATTAAAAGGGCTGAAGTGGAGAATGTGATTCCTATAGTGGGACTAAAAACAAATTCAGTCTTTGCTTCTGTATTCTTTGTCAAATACTTGTAACCAGACTTGAATTTATGTAGTCAACTCAACATCCATTTTCCTCTCTGAATCCTGTCTGGAAGCCCCAGATCAAGCACTAGTCTACTGTGTATGTAAATACCTGTTTACATACAAAGTATTTAAATGGTTGTTATTTAAGGTAACATTTGTATATTTTAAGACTACAACTTCTAGATCTAACATGTTCTTGGTATGTAAATTCTGATGTTGTGCTGGGCCATTTATTTTCAGAGTGCATCTGTTGAGGTGTGACAGAGAGCATAAGGAAAAAGTTTCAGTTCAAAGGTTTTATTTTCTGAAAAGCATGCTGCTAAATAATATGAGGGTATTTTGTACAAAGATAAGAGTATGAGGGCAAGTCATGCTCTGCCTTTTCTGTGTGCCCAGGACTAGAGTGGCTGTGGAGCTGAGCTGGTCACTGCCTGCAGTATCGCTACTCATGGGCAAGTCATGTCTCCTGGCTAATTTGGCCTGCATGTATGAAGTCTGAGTTAAACACTCCTTTGACTATGGGTTAAGAAGGCTCTTATTTTCCTTTTTTTTTT